>JAMQGT020001470.1:0-45963 GCA_024447675.2 Pterophyllum scalare | reverse complement strand
CCATGTATTGCTACACAGGATGCACATGAAGGTAAGTCGTGCAGGTGTGCAAGAAACTGTTCAGTTGGTATTACTTCGTGGTTATTGTAGCAACTTTATTATACTTAGAAATATTTCTGTCATCCACAAAACCTTTTAACTGAGCAACATAATGCTGGAAATGGTGTGTGTGTGTGTGTGTGTGTGTGTGTGTGTGTGTGTGTGTATACCAAAAGACTGAGTCTCTCAGTAGTACCCTATGTGAATTTGTTGTTGTTGACTGAATCTCATTTTCTCCCTCAGCCTGTCAAGAAGAAGAAGATAAAACGAGAAATCAAAATTCTTGAAAACCTGCGAGGTGGAACCAACATCATCCGCCTGGTGGACACGGTCAAAGACCCGGTGGTGAGTTGTGAAAACTGGCAGCTGCATGTGTGCATGTGAGCCATGATAATCCAGTCATGCTTGTAACTTGGTGATACCTGCTATTCTCCTTGGTGAAGCCCTGTGTTGTCCTCTCTTTGCAGTCCAGGACACCAGCACTTGTCTTTGAGTTCATCAATAACACAGACTTTAAGGTACTCAAGTTTGGCCAGGCATACATGCAGAACTACCAGCAGGGTTACCATCCCTGCAAACACATTTATATCCATTATTAATAACACACGTAACCCTCCAGTTATAGATGGTTACAGGCCAGCTGCCCACATCACAACACTTTTCATACATGAATGTCACTCATGTGGTCCACAGGAGCTGTACCAGAAGCTGACGGACTATGATATCCGCTACTACATGTATGAGCTTCTAAAGGTAATTTCATTTAGTCTTCTCATGTAAGCTGATCATCACTCTCAAAGTGGAAAACATGGTACTGAACACATCACATGACATTTCTGGGGAATCTGAAAAACAAGAAAAATGTTGATTTTTGCACAATTAATTCATCATTTGAGTCATTTATATGGCAAAATATCTGCTGTTTGCAGCTAGGGGTGGGCGATATTGCTTTGATTACTCAAAGACATGAAATAATATTTATGAATATTTATGAACAATGTTTTATCAGCGATTGCAGTTTGCTGGCAGCAGCTTTATAGTGCAATATTAGTGACCCACATTATATCTAGTGACACAGCACAAGTCAAATCTTGGGTAGTGTTTTCCCCTGGAATTTTAAGTAGAAAATTACTGTTTAACACGTTATTTTAACAATAACTACTTAATATTGTCACATAATACTGAAAAATATTTTCTACCTGGAATGTTGTATTTTGGGTGGAGGTTTTTAACCAGATGCTCCAAACCCTCTTTTACCGTAATGTAACTACATCCTGTTGATAAGCCAACAGCAGCCTCAACTTTAACATTGCTTTGCTAATTTTTAAAAAAAATAAATAAATAAAAATTAACAAGTAAATGCGTCCAATAATATAAATGTACCATGATAAATAAAATAAAAAATTAAAAGCTGTGTTTACATTATTCACCATCCGCATTTGCACCAGTCTCATTTTAGCTCAGGGAGTCTTTACTGCGCTTTGCTGTCATTAATGTCTTTGCTGGTTTCACCATTCCCTGCTCTCATTGTGAGTGCACTTTCTTACACAAGAAGCAGGTGAAGTAAAACAATCATGACTGAGTTTACGGCAACAACATTCTGTTACCCCGAGTGCAATAAAGCTTCCCCCACAAGTGTTCTGCCCAACATGAAGAGAGACAGAGAAGCTGACAGGAAGGCATCATTACCTGAACTTTTCAGGTAGCTCAGTTTGACCACAGTGTGCAGTTAAGTTAAAAACATTTGCATACAAGCTGGTGGTGTAGCAGGTGTGAATGCCTCCAAACTGCTGACTCTTTACATGCTATGTCAGCTTTCCTGCTAGCTGTCGATGCTACTAAACACATTACTGAACTGAATAGATGGGCTGACAACAAATTTTTTGTCAGAATTTGACCAATATCTGATCCTAATATAGGATTGGTGCATTCCTGGTCTTAATGGACATTTGTTTTATACTATAATGCACAGCTCCCTGTCACCACTCGCATTACACAACATTTGAAAGGCTGAACTAATGGGGTAAGGATTAAGGCCAGTTAGACACTTAAATGTTTTAACTTAAAAAGAAATGGTTTCATCTCTTGTGATGAACATGTACCAGACATAACCCTGAATATATGTAGACATTTACAACCCCTCATGTTTGGGGACAGGCATGGAGAGGAAAAAGTGGATAATGGATGCACATTTGGATGGAAAACTACCACCACTACTGAGAAGCTCAGTAAGCCTCTTCTGTGTCTTCTTTAAGGCTCTGGACTACTGTCACAGTATGGGGATCATGCACAGAGACGTGAAGCCACATAATGTGATGATTGACCACCAGCTGAGGAAGGTGTTGTTGACACTTCTATGGGGTTTTTTTTTGTATGCAGGAATGTTGACTAGATGAACCTTTCTGTATGTGCCAACTACAAACAGAGGCTGTAACTTTGTCAAACAATGACGTGCACCTTTATAAAGTTGACAACAGTCCATATTAGAAGATATTCAAGTGACATGAGTTACGATTCATGGTTCAAAAAGAAAAGTGTGATTAATATGTGATTTCTGTTCCTATGTGACAGCTGCGTCTTATAGATTGGGGTTTGGCTGAATTTTACCATCCCGCTCAGGAATATAATGTCAGGGTGGCCTCCCGTTATTTCAAAGGCCCTGAGCTGCTAGTGGACTACCAGGTATGCTTCCACTCAGAAGAACACAATCACTTGGCAGTCTCTTTCTTCTTGCAAGTCATTCTTGGTTTTTGATGCTTTTTTCAGATGTATGACTACAGTTTGGACATGTGGAGTCTTGGCTGCATGCTGGCCAGTATGATTTTCCTGAAGGAACCATTTTTTCATGGCCAGGACAACTATGACCAGGTAAGAAAGAAGTCATGAAATGTTTTTTTTCAAAAAAATATACTAAGTAAAATGTGGCAATAACTAAAGGTCAGTATCAGATATAAAATGTCTTTAATGGGTTATCCTTTTTTATTGTAATCAATTGTAAGCTCACTATGCAAATAATGCATAGTAGTGGTCTGAATATAAGACACTTTTTTTTGTTAAATTATTTTAATTAATAATGAAAAATCCAAACCACAGTGGCTTAAAGTAGCTGAGTTGAAACCTAGCAGAGAGCTAAAGGCTACAGCTTCTTGCGTCAGCCTTCAATTGAGTTTTATTTATATAGCACCAAATTACAACAAACAGTCACCTCAAGGCGCTTATGTTATACATAATGCATTGATATCAGCAGATTATGTAGTATGGGAGTATAATATGATGTGAATACATTGCAAGTATGCATGATATCTGGCTTATTGTTATAGATTTTATGAATAGAAAGGCATTATGTGGTATACACCCTTGTACAAGGGTTTATCTGTTCTAGGACGCGGTTACCAAAAAGTATCTGTAGAAATGTTAAAGATAATCACAGGTTTAGAGCAGGGCCTCCAAATTAGGGCAAAATGCAGAAGGTCATGAGATGTCTGCTGAAGGGTTTTTTATATGCCCGTTGAAAGATGGGATGTATTATGTGATCAATAACTCGAGAACTGTTTGGTCTACGCTTAGCAAACGTCATGGGTAGACGGCTTATAACTAAAGCAAATTTGGGATTGTATATGGGGTCACCAGGGTCAAGATCAAGGTCACTGTTAGTCACCGTTTCTCAAGGTCCAGAGATTACTATGACCTGGATGTCTAACAACCTACATAGAGAAGGTCATGGTTACTTGAAGTAGAAAAATGGTGTTCACTCATTAGCTGTGTGTCAACAAACAGGGTTAATACAGTGCGATGGGCGTATTTCGCCTCACTAGGTGGTGCTCTGTCTATTATGAAATGGGGCTGTAATTTTATATTCTCATTAATTGCAGGAAGATATCGCCATCAGTGATGGGTCTTGTTGATGCTGTAAAATTGCCCATTTTAAAATCAGATTCTATGGGGATGATTGGCTTTTAAAGCCAGCTTCAAGTGGCCAATAGTGGAACTGCTTTTGTTTGCTGCTGTTTGTTTCGGTGTCTGTCATGAATTATTCTCCACAGCAGCAAAGCGTGTTGGAGAAGGCTTCAGAAACTCCTCCTGGTCAACACCTTTTGCCCCTTGCCATGTGAACGCTGGCGTTTCGTTTGTTTACACACAAATAAACGTTGCACAAAAGTTGTAGTGGTCTGACACGTTTGAGTGGCTGGGATATTCGTGTGTAGATCATGCAGTAAATTAAACAGTAACCAGTTTTTACAGTTTTATGCCTCCCCACTGGCAAGGAGCAGGACATCGGTCTGTCCCGTTCCCATTAAAGCGATATGTCAGGAACATCCTGTGAGGATTTCTTCATATTTGGCACAAATGTCATCTTTGACTAAGGAACTAACGGATCAGATTTTCTGGTAAATTTTGCTTTTTGGCTGTAACTCAAATCAATTTATACACTAATTAAAAAAAACATTTAAAATGTTAAAATGACGAACAGATGAAAACTTATACCCAAAGGTTTAGACAGACATTGATGTAAATGGCCACTGACTGGTTCTCTTGTCAGAAACAGTATCTTCTGTTATGAACAGTGTATTCACATATTTGAGCCATTAGGGGACTAACTGTGTATGCATCTTGTTTTCCAGCTCGTCCGCATTGCTAAGGTTCTCGGCACTGATGAGCTCTTTGGCTACCTGCACAAATATCACATAGAACTGGACACTCGCTTCAAAGACATGCTGGGCCAGTGAGTATCAGTTACCTCCTGAAATGATTAAACCGAAACAGCAGAAATTTATTCAAAACAGCCCAGATTCAGGCAGCTGTTATGTTAATATGATGTTAATAATCGTTGTTTCCAGACAAACACGGAAGCGTTGGGAGCAGTTCATCCAGTCAGAGAACCAACACCTGGTGAGTCCCGAGGCTCTGGACCTGCTGGACAAGCTGCTGCGCTACGACCACCAGCAGAGGCTGACGGCGGCCGAGGCCATGCAGCACCCATACTTCTGTTAGTACCACATGTGCTCTGTCCTAGCCCCCCCACTAACCTAAACCACAGGCAGCAGGTCTGCATTAACAGAAAACTGCAACAACTACCCGATGAAATAATGTGTCAAAAATCAAGTTCCTGCTCAACATTATGAAAGCTTTATCGTTTAATCACACTGAACACCAAACATAAAGCAGAGATGTGCAACTACAGTAACAGAAACGGACAATAAACTGAAACTCTAGCGGGCTGTGTCTCTCCAGCTTTCTGGCACTGATCTGATAACTTCATTTGATTAAGTGGTAGCTTAGATTTGGAATATTCTCAGTGTGGACACAGCAGCTGATACTCTGTAAGTGTTTTGGGGTCACTTGAGTAAATGCATAACATTTATATGAAAACCACCTTTTACTGGTCTTCTAAAATCTTTACTTAAAATTGTGAGAATTTTTCATTACAGTTTTTTTTTTTTTTTTTGATAATGTAGAAATTCATTTTTCCACATCATGCATTTTGGCTTTTATATAAGAAATTTATTTAATTTTTTTTTATATGGACTGATTCAAGATATACAAAGATTGGCACAAGTTTTAATATCCATTAAAAAGTAAAAAATAATTATTACATTTAAATATAATTACATTTAAAAAATCCATCAACCCCAACATAAAGGCACCTAGAATTAGTTTTGGAAGTCGCCATCTAGTGGCCTTCAGAGGAGACTGCAGGTTTTTAGGCATTTCTGCATCGGCTTAATTTTTCTGACCAGGAAGTTGTCTGTGTCTACTTCATCTTTCTCTCCCTTTCATGTATCTCTCTCTCCCACTCTCTCTCAACTCTTTTTGTTTCTCTCTCTTTCTCTGAAGTCTGACCTAAATGGTGATAAATATATATTCAACCCAATTTTTCCAGAGCCAATAATATATATTATTGCATAATTGTGTAATGCATAATATTATTATGCATTACTTCTGCCCAGCTCAGCCTCAGTTACCTCAGTTTCCAGCACTTTTTCATAATGACTTTAGCTTGCAATCAGCATTATCCTAAATATACAGGGTGTCCAAAAAATTGGCATCATTTGTGATGTGATCTCACTAACTACTTGTCATAGGCAAACAAAATTAAATAGGCTTCATGTTTAACAATACAAGATTTATCAAAATTCGAGCAAGAAATTCAGAGGTATGTGGATAAGTGTTCAATGTGTGCACCGCCTGTGACACGACACACATCCAGTTGCTTCTGCAAAACACGCTGTAGCATATCTTGTGTAAATCTTTTTTGTGCCATGTCCATATCTGCTTTCCAGTTGGTGCATTTTTATTAAGTTTTCTCAAACATGCACGCTGCACACTCTGTGCACATTCTAACACACAGAACGACTTTTTATTTTTGGGACACCCTGTATATTTTTATCTAGAACTTGTACAGTACTATGCAGAAGTCTTGAACCACCCCTAGTTTCTTTGTATTTTGCTTCCAAGAAGCTGGACTATGTCTTTTTTTTTTAAAGTGATCTTGAGCGATAGTTCTCCAGGCTTTCTAAAAATCTTTCTTTGGAAATTGGCTGCTTTTTCACTTATCTTCAGTCCAGTCCTTGTACCAGACCATTTTCAGAGAATGTTTTTTGTGTTAAGCCGTTCAAGCATAAAAAGGGAACCTAACCAAAGTGATGAACCAGATGTATCTCTACATATAACAGATAACAGCTGAAAACTTGGCACATCTTGGCATGGTGTGCAGTGTGTCCTTAAAAAAAAATTTGAGGGATCTGCACAAGTGGAGGACAAAGGAGAAGCAGCAGGCCTAAAAAAAAAAAAAACTACAGGAGATGAGCAGTATGTGAAAGTCACATCCTTAAGAAACAGGGGGAAAAAAAATCCAGCAAAGACCTGACACAAGGCCTGAGAGATACAGACATGGGACCTTCAGCTGATCCATCTACTGTGCACTGAAGCCTTATTAGAAATGGTCTCAGTGGAAGGGTGTCTGTCAACAAGCCAACCTTAAGAAAGGGAGATGTGGAGAAAAGGCTGAGGTTTATCAGATTACACAAGAACCGGACTGAAAATGTCAAAATTGATGGAATTATAAATGGAGAAAAGTACAGTCAGATCTTGATCCACCATGCAGTTCCATCTGTAAAGCATCTGATTGGTAACGGCTTTATTTTTCAGCATGACAATGATCCCGAACACACTGCCAATGCAGGAAAAGCACACCACAATAGAAAAAGCACACAATGGAACCCTATCAGTCATGGGTTGACCTCCCCCAGAGCTCAGACCTCAACATTATTGAAGCAGTGTGGGATCATCTGGACAGGAAACGGAACAAAAGGCAGCCAACATCCAAAGAAGAGCTTTGAACGTCCTTCAAGAAACCTGGAGAACTATTCCTGAAGACGACTTCAGAAATTTCAAAAAAAGCTTGATTAAGAGTGTTCAGGCTGTGTTGAAGAATAAAAGTGGACAATTTGTACAGACTCTGTTTTTACCCTTACACACAGTATTTCCATGTTTGTTTGCACATGTTGCAATGAATTTTTGCACCTATTTCCCATTTTCCCAGCAAACTATAACAAAATGAGGGGTGGCTTATAATCTTTGCAAAGTATTGTTTTCATTTTCCCCAAATATACTTCAAAAATAAGTGCACCTTCAGTATTTTCTCCATGCACATCTTTAGTCCCTTCCAGTATAGTTTTCTTGAAGAGGAAATGTGGAAGCTTCATTTCCTCCATGATTCTTTAAACAGTTTCACCACTTTTTATAAAAACAAGTTGTTTCAAGTAATTGTGTGTTTGTGCCTCAGATCCTGTGGTGAAGGAACAGGCAAACGCCAACACAGATGGCACAAAGGCAATAAGCAGCTCCAATGCAACATGATAACCAGAGAACAGGTAATGCACACAGCATATACACTTTATTTTAAATGCACAGTTAAAACTAAGACAGGCTCTTCTAAACAGACCGACAGTAAATGGTCTTGTTTTGTCTGCGTTCTGCTCATCTACAACCAGGCAGAGCGTTTTCAGAATTTGACCTTGTTTTGTTTTCCTCCATTCAGGAAGAATCTTTATTACCTCAACTTGTGACCTTTTCGTGGCAGAAACCTCTGCCTCCACATCAACAGCCATACTGGAGCAAGATGTCAATTTTGCAGCACAAACAAACGCACGGAATAAACTTCTCCCGACAAAAACCTGGGAATCGGCGCTGCTTGGTCCGAGTCACAGATAAATCAGATCTGGAATCAGATCTGACCCCCTTCACCCCACCCCCTCCTCCTCTTCCTCTCCCTCCTCTTACCTGCCAACACCTCCACTTGTTTTTAAAATGAGCAAAGTGACTTGTTGGATTGGGTATCAAGCTGGTGTTGTTGCTGTGAAGACCTTTGTCTGTTATTGCAGTAACGACTTCAGGTCCAGTTGCAGGTTTTAAGCACTGAGTGGCGTGGAGGCTCTTTTCTGCTATGGATAGAACAAAAGCTATATTAAAAGAGAATAAACCATTTTTATTTAAAGGTATGTCGTTTGGACTTTTATTATCTCAGGAGAGCTGAAATTCATCTTCAAATAAAACTGCAGTTCAGATAGTTCAGAGTTGGCCTCTAATGATGAATGTAGCCAGTGACAAATTCAGTCATTGAGACCAAAAATCCAGTTGGTTCTGTGTAGCCGTGTTTATATAGGGGCTGCTTAGCTTTTGCTTTTATAGAGCTACTTGCTGATGATCTGTTAATCAGGATCAGTTGATTATCAGCACCTGGCTGCTACTTTCCCCCTTAATTCTTCCTATAAAAGCAGTAAGAGTATACTTAACGTTTTTTTTTTCCAGGACTGTATAGAGTCCTGTGAAAATTTTATTCCGACTAAAATAATTATTTTTAGAAAACAAGCCCTAACTTTACTTTTAGCTTTTGCAAATATAGGATTATAAGAACTGATATTGAAATTCTTTCGCCTCATTCAGGGAAACTAATTCAGGCTATAAAATGCTGGCATTCTGCTAATTGTTCAGTCAAGGATTCTTGACAGAACATACTCCCTTAACAGCATGATTATTAGAACAGATATTAAAGCACAGTTAAACCAAATGTCCACCTGTAGCAGAACGCCTGTGTTCTGGTGCCGTTGAAAGGTGACTCATGAAGTGGTTGCTGCTAGATAATCCACTGCTTTTTTTTGATATGTGAAATCAAATGTGAAACCATATTGGCTTGTAGTACTCAACAGTTAGACATTTTATTAAACAAAAGAGGAGCCTAATCCAAGTTAGATGAGGTCTGCCTCCATGTACCGAAAATCTAAAAATCCCTTTTTTTTTTTAGCCCCACAAACATTCACCGAGGTCTCTGTCATCAGCAAAAGGGACTCTTTTGGACAAAATGTAAATAGTTTTTACCCCTCAGCCTGAAAAGGCTGATAGGGTATTGTCACCATGCTGGGCGGGCAGCCAACTTTGAACTTTGTGAGTCAAGGCCAGAGGTCAAGCTTTATGAAAATCTTGTGAATGTGATAACTCGAGAAAGATGCCACCTGGGATGTTTAAACTGATACCATCTTACATTTGCTTCTGAATTGATAAGGTGAATAAAGTCTCTAAGGCTATGCACCCCATTAAGATCTGAGACCTCCTAATTATGTGTTCTAGAACTTGTGCTTCCAGGGGATTTGTGCCACCTGAAGATTGTACTGCCAGGAGGCTGAGGGGGAGCACTGGCGGCTGACAGTATTTTTGATGTGTCAGTACAATGATTATTTTCTGTTTCCTTGGTGCCAAGATTTGTGAGGACAATATAAACTACAGTTGCATATTTTAATTGACTAGGGTTAGGGCTGTTGGCATTGATGACTTAGACCTTATGGGGTTCAGTTTTTAGGCTACAGCTCCACAGGGCCTGATTGATTCTGGAGTACCTCCTATTAAGCCAAGAGCTCAGATAGTGGGGGTTCTCCTACTTAGAAATTAGGTCTACACATTTTTCTATTCCACTACCAACTGCTATGACTATCAGTTTATTTGTTATGCAAGAGGATTCTGATGATGATGTGTACATAGGTTACCACTAAGCCTAAGTATTACTTGTAGAAATGGCACCAATCTAAGACCTTTTCTGGTTCACTTTCACCACTCAGAGCCTCAGTTTGACCTTACCAACCCCCGGCCCCAATAATCTTGTCTAAAGAAAACTAAACAATTCCTAGTTAAAGTTCGGTTTGTCCTGGTAAGCCGTATTGTTGTGCAGCATGAAACAGACCAGATGGCACATTAATTGTGTATGTACATTTTAATAAATAAACTGGAAATTCAAGTCGTTTTCCAGAACATAACACTTGTGCAACATTCGTGCATTTACAAATAGGTGCATTCGTTTAGGTGAAACCAGGCTGCCGTCAAATTTAAAATATCTGCTTAACAAGTGGCTAAAATTGTAAACATAGCAGAATATGATTCAATTACATGTTAATCTTCAAATCCACGTAATTAAAATGCATCACAGTAGTAGAGTTCACATTTTGGTCAAGTCTTTTTATTTTTAAGTTAAAATCTAGGAGTGGTGCTGTGATGCTGCTGTGACCTGGTTCTTTCCATCGCTGCTGACAGACAGCTTGGCCCAAAATGAATGCCCTGACTGACATCTGAAGTTTTAAGTGTCAAACAATAAAAAGCAGCCTACAAAACACATGGCTAGCTAAAGCAGATGAGCTCTACACCCATCAAAGGCACACCCACAACACCCCTACTTCCTTCTCAGCTAGTGACTTGCGACTGGATGAGGAACTATGTAGAGAGGTTAAGACCATCTGCTTAACAAAAAGCCCCAACATAGTATTAAAGATGCTACTTTAGCACATTTTCCAATAAAGAGGCAGAGTTTCACTTGGTCTCTTGCAGAGAAATTACATCACCTCATACCTTTTAGTTACATATAAAGCTACAGCCAGCAGCCTCTGAGCTTAGCATAAAGACTAAGAAGGAAACCTTTAGCCTGGCTTTGTCTGCAAACAACTGGCTGTTTTACAGGAAGTCCTGTAAAATGTTCACTGTTTGCTAAACTCCATCTCCTTTAATAACTGTTGCTATCCTAACAGCATATAATGTAGATTACAGTGATAATAGTGCAGACTTAAAAGCAATAAAATAAAAGCAGCTTCTTATTTCTGTCAGGTAGCTCTTAACTGGTGCCAAATCAGTTAAACATCTGGGATATTGATCTTTTAAGTTTAGTAGCAGAGGGGGTTGTTAATCAGTTTCAGCTGTTTTGCTGTTAATGAAATTAACAACAGGTGCACTAGAGGGGCAACAATGAGACAACCCCCAAACAGGAATGGAGGCCACTGACATTTTCCCCTCCTCATCTTTTCTTGTAGTTTTTCCACTAGTTTTGCATTTGGCTAGGGTCAGTGTCACTACTGGTAACATGTCTGGACCCTACAGAGGTTGCACAGGTAGTCCAACTCCTCCAGAATGGCGATCAATTTGCCATTGCCAAAAGTTTGCTGTGTCTCCTAGCACATTCTCAAGAGCATGGAAGAGATTCCAAGAGACAGGAAGTTACTCTAGGAGAGCTGGACAGGGCTGTAGAAGGTCCTTAACCCATTAACAGGACCGGTATCTGCTCCTTTGTGCAAGGAGGAACAGGATGAGCACTGCCAGAGCTACAAAATGACCTCCAGCAGCCACTGGTGTGAATGTCTCAACAATCAGAAACAGAATTCATGAGAGTGGCCTGAGGTCCTGACGTCCTATAGTGGACCCTGTGCTCACTGCCCAGCACCATGGAGTCCAATTGGCATTTGCCATAGAATACCAGAATTGGTAGGTCCACCACTGGCAGGTTAGAGAAATGAGGTGAGAGCAGGTTCACCCTGAGCACATGTGACAGATGTGAAAGCGTCTGGCAAAGCTGTGGAGAATGTGGGGCGTATCCATGGAGGGAAGCACAGACCTCTACAGGCTAGGCAACAGCACCCTGACTGCTGTTAGGTATCAGGATGAAATCCCTGAGCCCACTGTCAGACCCTACGCTGGTGCAGTGGGTCCTGTGTTCCTCCTCGTGCAAATCAATGGTGAGAGTATGATACCACTGACTGGCCCCCATGCTAGCTACATTGCAAACCTCAATTGAAATGTCACTGACTTTCCATTTAAAATTAAACCTACAAAATGCAGTGAGCAAAAAAAGTTTAAGGCTTTGAAACATGGTGTAAAAGATAAATGTGGCTATTGTGACACCAGCAGTTGGTTTCTGAATTCTTATTTTGAAGCCTTGATTTGAGCACTTCCACCGTTGCCATCTCGGCTACAAAAAAACCTGAATATGACCAGTAGTGGCGGCTCTGACTTTGAAACTCGCATCCTCATTTAATTTTTCTATCCAGGAAGCTGCGTCCATGTTTTATCCTGTCTATGGCTTGAAATGATTGTAATGTACTGAAAGCTAGACTGACAAGCCTGACTGGTTACTGTTAATAAACTATTTTTGGCCATCCAGAGCTCAGGGGAGGAGTTTACCAAACAGTCACTGGCCTTTTTTTTTAACAGATCAGACAGAACCAGGTTAACGGTTTGCCCCGTTCTGGTCTTTTCTCCATCTACAGGTTGACCACAAAGACATGAGAGTAACTGCAAGGAATTTAATAAACGTAAGCATCCCAAAACTATTCCTTCAGTGCTGCAAAGGACAATTTGGTTGTTGTGCAAGGTGGGGGGTGGGGGGCTCTCAGGGACAGGTCACATCACAGTAGCATACTGATAATCAAAGACCACCAAGGGCACTGTTAAGACAGTAATTACACAGTTGATTATCTTCTCAATAACACTGATATTTTAATTCTCCCGGGGAGGTTCCAAACTCAGAGAGTCTGCTGGCACTTGATATCTTTAAGATTCGTGGTCTCAGTTTTAAAATGTTGTGTCCTTGGTGTCTTCTTTTTAAAATGCAAATGATCTAAGGCATAAAACAATGTAATCTAAAAAAGAAGGTATAAAGCTAATACCGGAAACATTCAGTCTGTTCTCTCAAAGTAAAAACAAAAAATAAATTAAAAAACTTAAATAACTGCATAAATAAAGCATGTGATTATGAACGTTTCTGTGATTATGTACGAGTCTACATATATAATGATTACATTGTAAATTTGCAGTACTGAGGTAACTTCATAGTAGGAGTAAAGGTGGGGGGGGGGGGGCGCACTTAAACTGTACTTGGCTCTGTGGAAAAGCCACACAAACATGCATTAGACAAGTGAAATGTAGATAGGAGGTGTTAATGTGTACGTCCCTTTTGTTCATGTTGTTCAAGTTTTAAGAAAAATCGCTCAAATAAAGCATCAGTAATACTGGATATTTTAAGGAACAATCAGGCCATCACATGACATAGTCTGAAGATCCTACAGTGCTTCTTCTTGGCTTTGGGCGGGACGGTCAGGGTAGAAGGTGTTGCAGAGTTGAATCGTCAAGCTCATTGACGGTGACAATGTGATCCAGATGTTGCAGGTACCGCTCCTGGTCTCGCATGAAGTGCGGGATTCTGGTCCTGGGGAGCACTGCCAGATGTCGCAGCCTCTCCACATCTTCATAAGACACCTATGGATGTCAAGGAAGAAAAGATTCATGGACTCTAGGACTGAGTACTAGATGTACAGGAGTACACACAGGAGGAAGCACTTTCCAGTGAGGTGGACGTCACCAGACTCGCTTTTTAAAGAATAAGTCAGCCTTTTGCCATTTTGCTTTTCCATTTACATTTTAATAGCACAGCTGTGAGTCTTTTTTTTTATAGAGGAAAAAAGCATTCATTTATTTGAGAAGCATTATTATTTAAATATGCCAATAGTTGATTTTTGAGCAATTTCTCATGTACATCTACAGCTGAATGTTAATAAAAAATGCCTGTGAGACATTTGGGACATGTAGCTTTGACTCAGAAGTGCCTTTTTGTTTATACCTTTTGGGAAGAAAAAAGAAATATCGAGATATATATCGCATGTTGCCATTCAGCTAAAAAATATCAAGATACTACTTTTGGTCCATATCGCCCAGCCCTACATTAGAGTATAAATCAAACTTTACTGAACAAACCTAATGATAACAGTATTTTTTTTTTCAAAAACAAAACAAAAAACCTCAAAATGCACTGCTCCAAACAGTCACATTTACTAGAATCAAAATGCTAGAAGAGCCTCCCAGAGCTGCTGTGATGTGAACTGCCTCCCACCCTCACAGATCTTTTGCTTGAGGATACTCCAAGGGTTCCCAATAGGGTTGAGGTCAGTGGAGGGAGGGGGCCCACACCATAGGTTTCTTAATTTTTATGCCCATAGCAGCCAATGACACAGAGGTATTTTGTTGCATGAGATGGTGCATTGTCAAGCATGAAGATGATTTTGCTACGGCAGGCTTGGTTCATTTTTGCCAAGGTCATTTTCATACCTTCGGGACCCTAAATGGGCAGATGGCGCTCTCCTCATGATTCTAGCCCAAAACATGACTCCGCCACCTCCTTGCTGATGTCGCAGCCTTGTTGGGACGTGGTGGCCATCCACCAACCATCCACTACTCCATCCATCTGGACCATACAAGTTTGCACGGCACTCATCTGTAACTGAAAATTTGTCTTCATGCATGTCTGGGCCCACTGCAACCGTTTCTGCTTGTGAGAATTGGTTAGGGGTGGCCAAATGGTAGGTCTAGGCACATCTGCAAGCCTCTGGAGGATCCTACACCTTGAGGTTTGCTGGACTCCAGAGGCACCAGCAGCTTCAAATACCCGTCTGCTGCTTTACAATGTTATCTTACCAGCTGCTTTCTTAATCTAATAAATTTATCTGGTAGAAACCTCCCTCATTAAGCCTTTATCTGCACAAACCTGTCTGTGCTCCGAATCAGACACAAATCACAGTATGATGATTACTCTTAAGTTTTCATGAAACATCTAATGTTTTCATACCTTGTCCACAGCATTGCACTATTTGACAGTTTTCAGCAGCAGAAAGATCTGTTTTAATTCCCATACTGAATGAAACCGCTGGCCTGCTTAATAATGTGGAAGGTCCTTAAGTAGATTTCCTTTAATTGGGCTCACCTGGCAAACTAACTATCACAGGTGTTTGAGATTGACTTCAGTGGTCCAAAGAGCCCTGAAACACACCACTATCCATGAGTTTAATTGAAAAACACAAAATTAAATCTTTATGACACTTAAATCCAATTTGCATAAAAATTTGGAACGCAGTGTATTTATCGCTCCTTATGGAAGCTGTATTCAATGTTTCAGCGTTTTGAACTAGATGTGACAAGCGAAGAGTGCATCTGACTAAGAAACCGAGGGACACTCGAGGCTCGTATGCTAGCAACATGTCAATCACATGGTAAAGCATAATCTGCTTATCCCGTTTTGAATCTAATAATGACCATAATTTACAAAATGAACACAATTCAGTAAGACTTGAAACTAATGACTAAGCCCATAAACCTATCAGTAAAGTGTTTACTGAGGTCATAGATTAATGTAACTGGAGCGTCGCTGTCCCATAGACATACATATATGAGTATACTTATACACCAGCGTCACTGTCCTCAGTGAAGCAAGTTTTATTGTAATTTGCACCTGCCCACATGGAAAAGCCTGTGGCATCTCTCAGGAGGATAATGCTCCCTGCCACAAAGCAAAAATGGTTCAGGAATAGTTTGAGAAGCAGAACAACAAGTTTCAGGTGTTGACATGGCTTCTAAATTCCCCATATCTCAATCCAATCAAACATCTGTGGGATGTGCTGGACAAACTCGGATCCATGGAGGCCCCACCTCGCAACTTACAGGACTTATAGGATCTGTTGCTAACATCTTGGTGCAGATACCACAGCACACTTTCAGGGGGTCTAGTGGAGTTCATGCCTCGATGGGTCAGGCTGTTTTGGTACCAAAAGGGGGACAACACAATATTAGGCAGGTGGTCATAATGTTATGATGGATCAGTGTATAATTTGATCCTGTCTGGATTAGAGAAAATCCAAAATCAATTCACACTTGTGCACCCAATTCTTGTGTTTTAAAGTCATTAAAGATGTATGCTGTACAATCATTCTAGCCTGGAAAAAGTACAGGTCAAAGAAATCATTAAAAGCCCAACATTACCAGGACATTCATGCTCATGATGAATGTAAACCTCTCACTACAGGGCCTGTACAGTTGTGGAAGGCAGAGACTGTACATACATCCCATCTGTTTCCCTTTTTTCAATTGCAATCATATTTGTGATTCATTTTAATACCTCTAAACTAGCATTAACATGACTTAAATGTCATTTTTACAAAAAGAAAAAAGTTTACCGACCTATTTTGGTCTGTAAATGCACCGTTGACCTTTGACCTGATAATAAAGTCTATTATTTGTGGCTACTGTAACTGACCTTGCCTAAAGAAGTCAACATCTTGAAGTCGATGGCCCTTCGATTCCGAAGAATCCGAAGAATCCCATCCAGATACACCTGATCCTTGCTGAAGCAACCTGAGAGAAGAAATGCACAAAAATAAAAATAAAAATAAATGCTACAGATGACATCTGAGTTCAGTTTGATTTACGCACTCAAGTTCAGCTGACACTTCTGAATGTTCAGTTCTTTAATCCAAAGAACAGAGGAGCTTCTAAAATGATGATTACAAAAATTTAAACACCCTACAATTGCTCACGTGTCTAACCTTAAAACATTTTACAACATGTATTATCAAGGGTTCATAACGAAGAAAGCAGAGAGGAAATAAACACAAGAGGGAGCATTTCGGCAGGGCAGTGCTGAACCAGTTGCTATCCCTGTTGCCCCAGCAATGCAATAATGAGTAGTAATGATTGGCACTTTGTGCAAAGCACTTTGGGAGCTTGTGTAGAGTAGAAAAGCGCTATAAAAGAACAGGTCCATTTACCATTTACAGAAAGGGGCCATGGAGCCTAGTGCATGTGGAGGTTACACCTATGGCATGAGATCATCATTTTAAGTACATTCTACCTTTCCCAGCTTCTTCATATTGTTCATTATATGCTTCCTGGTTAATACCAACTGATGAAGACACTAGAACTGAACTACAAGCAAAGATTATATGCACAAGTAGTCCATTAGTGATACTAGCCTTTGTATTGATCAGGCAACTTCTGGAATGCACTAGAAATTAATTTTAATGCATTATTTGATAGCCATTTAAATACAATTTGTGATTCCTTTATAGTTACAGCTGTGCAATCTTTTGCAATTAAACAAAAAATATCTGTTAGAATTTATTAGGTTAATAAAGGGTTTAGGTGCTGTTATCGATCAGACACTAGCACGTGTCAGTTCTAAGACCAAGAAGGACCACTGAACTGTTTTTAAATATTTGGCCTTATGGAGTCAAAATCCCTCTTATTTCATACATACAGAATTAAAAAGCCTGAAATTTTCTGTCAGTCTATTTCTCTATTTTGCTCCATATTAGAAGTATTGTTTTCAAAACTACTGTCAGCCCTTCTATAACATCTCAGCCAATGCTTTTGGTTTTCTAATATTTTTCTTTATATGGCAAGCCTCATAAATTTGAGTTAACCCCCGCCCCCAACCGAGATTATACAAACTTTGATTAGTTAATTTGCACATATTTCTAAAACTGAAATCTGAGCATTTATTAAAGTTCAGGTTCACAATTCTCATTTTATCTTGCTAAAATATTACTAAAAAAAACACTGATATTAATGAACCCAAAAAACCTCCAACACAACCCATCAGGAATCCAACTGGAGCTTTGGTGTATGTGAGTGCTAGCATTCATACTGATACTTCTCCGGCTGATTACCTATGTTAAGTTAACTCATTATTTTTTTGGATTACAGAAGTTTTATGTTTGGATATGCACATTTTAAAAATTATTTTAGACTTTTCCCCACCAGCCTGGAAAAAGGACCTGTTATGGAAGAAAAATAGTCAAAAGTTGATCAATGCATGGAATTATAAACCTAGACTGTATTTCATTATTTACAGGTGTACCTAATAAAATGGCTGCTATGTCTATAAATTGTGTGTGTGTGTGTGTGTGTGTGTGTGTGCTCACCAGGCTGCGAGGTGTCCGTCTGTCCCCTCTTGGCCCGCAGGCAGTACTCCCAGCGGACGTCTGGGTCCTGGACGAAGCGTGCTATGTGGCTGAAGAGCTGGCTGAAGCTCATGCTGGTGGCGTGGTACACCGTGTAGTAGAGCAGAGCTGCGCGCCACAGGTAGGGCTGTTTCCGTAGCAGCACGCTGTGCAGGCTGGCCAGGCCCTCCTCTGTGGGATTGGCCGGTTTAAGTCCAAACTGCTTCCTGCCTTCTGTGGTGGCCCATGGCTGCATACTGTTGTTCACACCTCGCAGATAATGCGTGCCTGAGGGGAAGAAAACAGCCCCAAGTCAATCAAAGGGACTGCAGTCACTTTGCTGCCCCTCCATGCCCGTCTACACATGCTTGACATCGTTTTTAAAAAGCACACCAATATTAACACACCACTCTGACAGCTTTGAGACACAGCACGTTGGTTCTTATCTATCACAGATTATAATGTCATTATATTGCCAAGCAACCACAGATAACCCAAATTGGCTAAATTGATCCATCTGTAGTTTTTATGCACATATTGCACCTTATAAAAGCATTGCATCAATTCAAATTCATGACAGTAAGATGTAATTTACAAAACTTTCAACATTTCATATACATTATGTCATCATGTTGTCTAGCAGCCACCTAACAATGGACTAAAAATTACAAATCAAACTATACTATCATGTACTATTATTTTTAACTAATGCAAATGCAGATTCACTTCTGCTTGCACTGTCCAATGCAAATCTACATCTTTGCACAGGCTTTGTATGTAATTGCATGAAGAGAAAATTTTTTGTGTTTAGCTATATTTTGACATACATAAGTATATTTGTAGCAGGCTGTAAACATGTTTTTATATGTTGTAATGCTCAGCATTTTAACACAGGAGTCTTTGGGGATTGACTCACTTTTGTGGCCAGCCGCCAGTGGCCATTCTTGGAACTGCAGTTTTTGAGACTTAGTGCCATCCTCATTTTTCTGCCCTTGGAGTTGCCACTTGGACTTCAGCTGATTTGACTGGAGGTTTTATAAGCCATAAGCCATGCCAAGGATAATTAATACTAATAAATAATTACCTCTTTGTTTGTATATTGCTGTAGTGTGATAGCTAAAACTAAATTATAAACCTAGAAAGACTCCTACAAAGCTTCTTTATTAATATCTGCTCACCAATCTCGTGCCTCAGCATCCCCTCCAACCAGTGCTGTCGAGCTCCAGACAGGTTGATGGTCAGAGTAGGACGACAGCTTTCCACCACCATCACAGCCTGAGATAGCAGTTCATCAGACAGACGCACAACAACCTGGAGACACAAATACGGGCAAAATCATCATGTCTAGCAGGATTTTGCTCGTCCACTCCTTTGTGGAAAGTGGTTCAGTTGAATTGTACAGGATCAGAAAGACCAAACACACTATCAGAAGATCAATCACCAAGCTTTGTTCTAAGCTGAGAACAATGAGAAACAAGAATAGCTAACATATAAAATAAGTCTCACCTGCTGCGATATACTAAAATATACTAAGCATGCTCACTGTGGCTACAACACTCACCTCACCCACACAGCCTTCTTTCTGCAGGTATTTGCGCACAGCAGCCCAGACCTGACTTTTCGGAAGCACACTGCCACCTGTTACCTCCTCAAAGTTCTCATAGGAGCCAAACTTCCTCAGGACACACTCCATGATCGCAACTGCCTGCAGTTAAACACATTATCATCAACATCACCATCATCACCATCATGAGCTCGGATGCTGACTTTTAGACTGTTTGTTTATGACACACCTGTTCAAGAAAGAGGCCTGAGCCCTCTCTGTACTTGTCCAGCACGCTCCTGGGCTCGGGCTGCGCATACTCAAACTGAGGCTCATACTTGTAGTCGGACTGGAAGAAAGCCTGCTTCTCCTGCTCCAGATTAAGAGGTCTAAGGGCAACAAGCAGGCAGGGCTTGGTGGCTGTAGGGAATGTTGAACCACCCACCCCTTTAGCTATGTGGGGGAGGGACGTGGCAGGACGCATTTGCCCCTTGCTGGCACGTAGCCCCAGGGAGTAGTTTACAGAGCAGGTGCTTTCACTGCGGCGCATCCAGCTGCTCACTCCCAGGCTAGGGCTGGTCAGGCTACGAGCCGGGGGTGACGGGACAGCTGTACCGCTGCGCCAAGGAGGCTGCAGGATCCTCCGGTCCCCCATTGGCTCCTGAGACCCTCTCATGCGCTCGGACGTCACCTCCAAGCTGAGAGGCCGTCGGAGCAGAGGTCTGGGTGCAGCACCACATTTTGATGATGATGATGCTGATGACCTTCTCTGTACCACCTGGCTGTTGTTCGTGGGGGCTGGGAGTCCGTTGTGAAACACCTTCTCCCTTCTGGTGACTCCACATCTTTTAGCCTTTGCAGCAGAGCTGCTAATAGTTTTGGGTGGATCTGTTCGAACATCTGTTTCCACCAGGTCCCCGACACTTCTTTCACCCTCAACCTGATCCATGAAGACTGCACCCAAGTCCAACACCATCACCACGGCAGCTGCGCCTCAGGCTGCACCTCACTCCGGCCCTACACTGCTGACAGAACAGCAAGATTAGCATACAGTGCTCATTTTAGATTTTCAAATTTATTCAGATGTATTCAACCTTATATGAAAACCTTTACAGGAACAATTACAACACAATGCCATAAAACCATCCTGCAAGACTCAAAACATATAAATCCATACATATGGGAAAAAATATGATTTTTTTAAACATTAAAAAATAAAGTTTCTTAAATAGTTTGCATATTTTATTCCTCAGAGGCAATAAACCAAACAGACAAACCACTGGGCTGCAAAACAATATGGAACATTATAAGTCATATTTCTGTTGGCTGCTGTCCATATATATTTAAACTCATTTATAAACACATTTAGTGAGGCTCTCCAGCTTCTTCGTTAAGATTAATGAATGTGACGTGTGTGCTGCTTACTGTTCATGTTGCTGGGTGTGAAAGGAGAGGCTGTCATTAGAGTTGATACACAAGAAACAAAGGAGTCTAAACAGCAGAGCTCAACACAGCTCCTCCTACAATAAAACTCTATAACCTTCACTTGTGATAAGAGAACAGCATTTTAATTTGAGCTTCTCCGCGGAGTTAGCTGCCATGAGTTTCACAGCACCGTTTCTTAGTGGAGCAAGACAAAAACAAATCAGTTCACAGCAAGCCTTTCCTGCGAAGAGCCCTTTAACTACCCAAAGAAATAAAAAACAAGTCAAACAAATACTAACCAAGCGGCGAGTCCCGGGACTTCTCTGGACGATTTGGAAATTTCAGCCTTTCCGTTCTCTCATCCCGGCAGTAGCTCCACGCAGCCAGAGTGGAGCTTTCTTCTGTCGGTGTGTAATAATATTGATGTGCGGATAGCGGTTCAGTAAGGAGCGGGGCCTGAGGCGGCTGCCTGGGCCGGCCAGGAAGCGGCGGTTGAGTTGGAAGATATGACGCGTCACGCCCGGGTACGCCGTGCACTACGCTCCCTTGCGTCAGTACGTACATAGAGAAGACGGATAGGAACCTGATGGGAATCTGATTCCATAGACAAGTTACTTGTCAAGCAAGCAGTTCAACAAAGAGGCATCATTAGCATGGACCTGGGGCCTATTCCAGGAAGCAGCTTTTGCTAACAATTCTGGGTTTGGTAACCCTAAAATGAGGGAAACTCGGGTTTTCAGCTCCAGAAAGAGATCTAACTCCAACTCTGAGTCAGTTACCGGGGTAACAGACTCTGTGAACCTAACCTGCTCGCTGGCAGGTTTTATCCAACAAACTCTGAGTATCTCTCTGACTCCGCCCCTCCTGCTGCACCTGAACCACCTCTCTGACAGGCCGATTCATTTCCTCATTCATAAAGTCGCTGCAAAGCGATCAGAGGAGCGAAATCATCTGCAGACGTTTATGTTCTTCAAGCACTGAAATCCCAGTTAGACATTAGTTCATTATTTTTGTACGTAACATAAAGCTTTTACAGTCGTTCACTCGTCAACAGGCTGTAAGGATGGAGACAGCGATGATGTCACAGATTTATAATAAGGCAGCTGCAGCTGTTTCTCTGAAACATTTACTGTACTGTGTCACACTGATCTGGATGAAGCTTTAGACGCAGAACACGCTTTGGATGGAAAAACGTCTGGATCAGAAGATGTGAATGTCTGAGTGAAGATGAGGCTGAAACGATTTTAAGACTTGAAAACTGAACTAAATGGATTTAAAGTGACTTAAATCAACATTTTGAAAGTTATGATGTCTGTAATTCAGAGTATGTATGTCGACTTATTTTCCATTGAAAATCACCTCAATTGCAAACCGTGTCTGAGTCCACTGAATCAGGGCTGGACTGGGACAAAAAAAATCGGTCCTGGCATTTTTGGCTTAGACCAGCCTGCAACTCTGTCTTACTTTAGTAATGCTTAAATTGCAGAGCTTTTACGTATCATTTAGCAGTTCTAAAATCTGTTATTTCACTTGTTTGAGTGTTTTTAAAACATGTTTAACCACAGCATAGAGGCTACAGATTCAAACTAGTATGCAGCCCTAAATATCTAAAATGCTATGATGCAGCCTTAAATGGACACTTGCTGCTCATCCAACACTTCTCGGCCTTGACCGTTTGCTATTTTATCAGATTAAGGTGCCATGGCTGCCAGATTTTGGGACGTATGCAAATAGATGTTAGATTCAACTCGTTGTCATTGTGCACACAAGGCACACAACGAAATGAGCATTCCAGATCACTCATCCAGAGACGAGCATCTGTGGTCATGCAGCCAGAGACCGGCGCTACCGTTTAAATGCCAATAAATATTGATACTAATCAATCGCCATTGCTCATCATTCTCATGTAATAGAGCTAACGTTACCTCCACCACCTCAAAGTCCCTGTACTATCCTAACGTTAGTACCTGCCTACATACTACACTTTCCTGCTACACTGCTCAAATTTGATGATTTTTTTTATAAAGGCAATCAAAACCTTATATAAAGGAAACAATAGTTCAGTGAAACTACCCTATGGCACTTCACCCAGATTTGAGATTAAGTGAGGAATTTGTCAGAGCTGTCCCATATCACCTTACCTCTTTTTACTGGTAGGCCAAGTCCTGAACCTTTTAATAACCCAACATCAGTTTAAGGGTATTAGCTTTGATGGTAGACAAATAAAAATATCACAGCTAGCTTCCAAATTCTGAGAAGGCAAAAGTGAAGACCTCCCAGCATTATCCATCATTAGAGAATTTTCTGGAATATCTGGTTTACACCTTAACTTAAACAAGTGTGACATTCTTGCTCTAAAAAACATCACTGATACAGAAATATGCCATATCCCAGTCAGACAAACAGTCAGATATCTGGGAATCACAATCTCACTGGATGAGAAGAAATTAATGACAGATAATATAGACCCAGTTATTTCATCTGTTCAAAAGAAATTTAACGCTTGGTTGGCCAGAGATTTATCTCTCTATGGTAGAGTATTACTGAGCAAAGCAGAAGGCCTGTCGAGGGCATCGTACGTCTTCTCTTCTCTTGAAGTCTCGAAACATAAGACATCCTGTCTGGACAGAATTCTTTTTAATTTAATTTGGAGAAATAAGCCACACAAGGTTAAGAAAAAAATTATGTCTTTGTCGTTAGCAGAGGGCGGTCTTAACGTCTTAGATTTCTCTTCATTTAACCAAATCATTAAAATTAATTGGATCAAAAGATTCCTGAAAGACCGAGATAGTATGTGGAACATGATTCCAAGTTTCTTATTTAAAAGAGTCGGTGGTCTTAATTTTTTATTAATGTGCCCTTTTGCTGTTGGAAAATTGCCAATCAAACTGTCCAACTTTCATAAACAAGCTCTCCTGTGCTGGTCCCTCCTTTACAAGCACAACTATTCTCCTCACAAATACTTTATATGGAACAATGTCAACATCACATACAGAAACAAATCATTATTTTTTGATAATTGGTTCAGAAATAACATCCTACTTGTGAAACAGCTTTTTAATTCTGAAGGGCTTCCATATTCTCATGAGGATTTTGTACAGAAATACAGCGTTCCTGTCTCCCAAAAGGAGCACAGTATTGTAATAAATGCTCTGTCGTCTGGCATCATATCTCTGTCACGATGCAGTACAGATTTGTGTGACTCTGTTACTTTTAATAACTTTTACGTCACAACTGAAGGCGTCTTCATCTTGGACAAAAAGTTCAACATCAGCTTCATCAGAAAGTCTCTCAGTCCCAGATCAGGAACAGCAGTCAAACACAAATGGATCGAACAAACAATTGAGGACAGTATACGGAACTCTGTTTTTACTCTCCCTTATAAATATGTGTTGCCCAACAAGATTAAAGAACTGTTGTTTAAAATTGTACGTAAATATTACCCACTGAATTCAGTTATTTGTAAATATATCCCTGGTATTACAGACAAATGCTCTTTCTGTAACTACATGGTAGAAACTCTAGAACACAAATTTGTTCAATATGTGCATGCGACTATTTTGGAAAGATTTCCAGGTAGATCTGAAAACATATTTTGCTAAAGATGTTGTACTTAGAGAGCATGACATATTATTATTCTTTTCCAATTTACGTTTTTCCAGCAATGAGCAATATATTGTCAATTTGGTAATTATCCTAGCCAAATTCTACATGCATAAAATGAAATTAAAAAAACAACCTTATATTCGGTTTTTAAGCGAACAGATCTGACCTTATATTTCAAAACATTATCACATCAGAAAATTTATAATAAAAAAATTGATTAAAACAATTGACCTATGCAAAAAATACAAAATTATGTCTCATTAAGCAATCCTCTTGTTAGAGCTTGTATATTGTTTTATTTTTTCATGTTTTTTGTTTATTGCAAAGTACTGTATACTGCATACACTACCTACCTCTACATGCTTATACATATAGAGATGTGTATATATATTTTGACTTGGCTGTATATGGATATTTTGTAATGTTGATATTGTTTACAAAATAACTACTGTAAATCTTTAACACAAAATGTAATAAAAACAAAAAACATATCGGATTCACTGTAGGACCACATATCCAAGTGGCCTGGGTGGCATTTGAAAAATCGGATCTGTGTTGTTTAGACTGTCATGAAAAGATCGGATACAGGTCGCATGAGGGCAAAAAAATTGGATTTGGGTTACTTCAGGCTGTAGTGTGAACGTAGCCTAAATGCAATGCATAGGGGCGCCTCACATGCGGGGAAATTATTTCTCTATTCAGCATATTCTGTATTTAACAGCTGTGCATATATGATCAATAACAGAAGCACGGTGCTGATTAGGCGCCCCTGTGCTTCTCCCCATACTAGTTTGCTTTCATCTGACAACAGGTAGCTAAAGATGGAGAGGCAAAAAAAGAAAGCTCTCCGGGGCACAAAACAGAAAACGGAGGAGGGAGAAGGATAAAAATGTTGCGGGGATGAGAAAAGCCTTTCAAAGTGGTTTAAAGACAGTCAGTAAGTTATATCAGTGTAGAGGCTTGATAACGCCAGATTACCAGTCCAGCCCAGACCTGAATTCTCCATTAAAAAACAAATAAAGTGAGGGTGCTATTCCATCAATAGATTCCATCAACTGTATGACTATTTAAACAATTAAATGACCATAAACTGAGCGGTCACAAACTGCAGCAAAAACAGTTTTTACTAAATAAAAACTGACCTGAGGTCAGCTCCGCCCCCGGGGTCTGCTGCTGTCACAGTCTCTCACACACAGGTCGGTCAGTACACTCAGTCTGAGCTGTTTCTCCACATTTTTATCTTCACTTTCTGTCTCCTGCAGTTTGTCTGTCAGGCTGCAGCTGAATAATTACATTTTGTAAATTAAATGTGAAATAAATCTGATGGAGATTCAAGTTGTGTAAATGTTGACAGCAGATATTAAAGAAATGATAATATTTTATAGCAAATGTTTATTCAGTCTATGATGATGACAGAGTGGGTCAGGCTGATTAAAGTGACTCGTCATGCTCCACACTTGCATGTGCGATCGTACTTCTGATACAGCTGTCTTTGATGTCTTGGATTCAGACTGAACTGATTCACTTCATCGATGAACTTCACTGTGTGAACACCTGCTTTTCAGAGCTCCAAAAACAAACATTTTACAACATAGAACAAATCCATCTCTGATTATCATTGGTAAGTACTTACACGAATCCTTTTAATAATACACTTTCAAGCCACCTCCACCTTCTTTCCCTGCTGGGCCACCCACCACCCCCCAGCCAGAAGCAGCAGCCAGCCTAACCCTAATGACTGCTCCCCTCACCTTGGCGCCAGATCATCCGTACAGGCAGCCAGGGACAGGTAAGACATGCAGAGGTAGTGACAGGTGTCATTAGGGTACTTAAAACTGTTTGATGCTTCATGCCAAATGAAAGAGAAAATTCCCCTTCTTTCTCTTTTACGTGTGTATAACTGTGGCGTGAAGCTTTGCTGATCAGTAAATGTAATCATTGCCAAAGTGAACTGTCAAGAACAATAAAAACTATGAATGCAGTTTTATGCAGATGTGCTCCTCACACTGATCACTGTTGCTCATGTAGTCTTCTCTGAATCTGCTGAGAATCAGATTACCAAGGGTTCAGTCTCTCTACACATACTGTATGTTTCTGTGGTGCTCATCATGTGGTCTTTCATATGCTGTACTGTGTCAGTATTATGGATTTTGAGGCTTCTTCATCCCTCCACAGAACCTGTTGTATCAGTGGCCTGTAAACAGCTTCCCCACAGCAGCAGTAGCAGCAGCCACTGTTCTTCTTGCTGCTCCTTCGAACACAGTAAGCTCCTGCTCTCACACTGTGGTCTCCCACATATTACTGACCTCTGTGAGCCTCAGCAGAAACATTCAGTCATATTAGGATTATTCACCTGCATATTGTTTTCATCTCACAGATGTAGCATGTTCAGTTTCAGTGTTTTTGTCTAAAAGAGAGGGTAAATTCTGCCACTTGGTGGACAGATGACACTATTGCAGCTTGTGTGACCACCTGTTCTGTGGCTTTTGTGTTTCCATTGTAGCAACATGCTCAGGATTCCTGACAGCATGATGCAGAACCTGCATCCTGTTGGAGTACTGTGAGTAAAACACACAATAACACAAATCAACACAGCTGCTGAACATCTGTATCTTCATAGACTCTTTCTGTCTCTCTGTATCTGTGTACGAACAGTGCGTTGATGTGTGATTTTGCCTCTTCTGCTCCTCCACTCAACACACACCCCTCCAAAGTAAGTTTGCTCTGCTGCTTTTAGACATTTTTTTGATTGGGACTGGCTCATGATGTGCAGTTATCTGTCATTTAGCTGTAGATGCCTGCATGAATTATTGTAATCAGCCTCCTTTAATGAAGCTTTGACTCATGTTTTTAAAATACTTACCTCACAGTTGCACACAGTAGCAACATGCGCTTTTACTCTGTGTTTTACTCCTGTAGAAAGAGGAAGCGTCAGGAGCAGCAGGATGAGGACCGGCCGTACATCAAGAAGCCACGAAATGCCTTCATGCTCTTTTTGAAGGAGCAGAGGGCAAAGGTGAAGGCGGAATTAAATATAAACGGGAGTGTGGCTGTGAATGCAGTCATGGGAGAGAAGGTAAGTGTGGAACTACACATAAATTTATACATCTGTCAATGTTTAATGCTCATGTTTGTGCATGTGTACCAGCTGTCCTGTAGTTACAGTGCCTTGCGAAAGTATTCGGCCCCCTTGAACTTTTCAACCTTTTGCTACATTTCAGGCTTCAAACATAAAGATATAAAATTTTTATTTTTTGTGAAGAATCAACAACAAGTGGGACACAATCATGAAGTGGAATGAAATTTATTGGATGTGTCAAACTTTTTTAACAAATAAAAAACTGAAAAGTGGGGCGTGCAATATTATTCGGCCCCTTTACTTTCAGTGCAGCAAACTCACTCCAGAAGTTCAGTGAGGATCTCTGAATGATCCAATGTTGTCCCAAATGACTGATGATGATAAATAGAATCCACCTGTGTGTAATCAAGTCTCCGTATAAATGCACCTGCTCTGTGATAGTCTCAGGGTTCTGTTCCAAGTGCAGAGAGCATCATGAAGACCAAGGAACACACCAGGCAGGTCCGAGATACTGTTGTGGAGACGTTTAAAGCCGGATTTGGATACAAAAAGATTTCCCAAGCTTTAAACATCTCAAGGAGCACTGTGCAAGCAATCATATTGAAATGGAAGGAGTATCAGACCACTGCAAATCGACCAAGGCCCGGCCGTCCCTCTAAACTTTCATCTCAAACAAGGAGCAGACTGATCAGAGATGCAGCCAAGAGGCCCATGATCACTCTGGATGAACTGCAGAGATCTACAGCTGAGGTGGGAGAGTCTGTCCATAGGACAACAATCAGTCGTACACTGCACAAATCTGGCCTTTATGGAAGAGTGGCAAGAAGAAAGCCATTTCTCAAAGATATCCATAAAAAGTCTTGTTTAAAGTTTGCCACAAGCCACCTGGGAGACACACCAAACATGTGGAAGAAGGTGCTCTGGTCAGATGAAACCAAAATCGAACTGTTTGGCCACAATGCAAAACGATATGTTTAGCGTAAAAGCAACACAGCTCATCACCCTGAACACACCATCCCCACTGTCAAACATGGTGGTGGCAGCATCATGGTTTGGGCCTGCTTTTCGTCAGCAGGGACAGGGAAGATGGTCAAAATTGATGAGAAGATGGATGGGGCCAAATACAGGACCATTCTGGAAGAAAACCTGTTGGAGTCTGCAAGAGACCTGAGACTGGGACGGAGATTTATTTTCCAACAAGACAATGATCCAAAACATAAAGCCAAATCTACAATGGAATGGTTCACAAATAAACGTATCCAGGTGTTGGAATGGCCAAGTCAAAGTCCAGACCTGAATCCAATCGAGAATCTGTGGAAAGAGCTGAAGACTGCTGTTCACAAACGCTCTCCATCCAACCTCACTGAGCTCGAGCTGTTTTGCAAGGAAGAATGGGCAAGAATTTCAGTCTCTCGAAGTGCAAAACTGATGGAGACATACCCCAAGCGACTTGCAGCTGTAATTGCAGCAAAAGGTGGCGCTACAAAGTATTAACGCAAGGGGGCCGAATAATATTGCACGCCCCACTTTTCAGTTTTTTATTTGTTAAAAAAATTTGACACATCCAATAAATTTCATTCCACTTCATGGTCGTGTCCCACTTGTTGTTGATTCTTCACAAAACTTCAAATTTTATATCTTTATGATTGAAGCCTGAAATGTGGCAAAAGGTTGAAAAGTTCAAGGGGGCCAAATAGTTTCGCAAGGCACTGTAAATCTACCACGAGGGAGAGCACTGAGTTGGGGACAGGCTGTGTTAAAATCTGATTCAGATATGTCTTTCGCTGATTTTCTGGCTAAGTTCAAACGTGTGTTTGACAAAGGCGTCAGCCGAGACGTGGCGGCACAGAGACTGGTTAACCTGAAGCAAGGAAGGAGGAGCGTAGCTGATTTTTCTGTGGATTTTCGCATTCTGGTTGAGGAAACAGGGTGGGAGGAGAAGGCCATCTGTGGAGTGTTCCTACATTGTCTCTACAGCCTGTCCAAGCCTGAACGTGAAGCCATGGAGAAATATATCACAGAATCCCTAGCTGCAGGACTCATTAAGCCCTCTTCCTCTCCTCTAGGAGCTGGGTTCTTTTTTGTTGAAAAGAAGGAAAAAAGGTTACGCCCCTGCATAGATTTCCAGGGTCTAAACAAGATAACTGTAAAGAACAAATATCCATTGCCTTTATTGACCTCCGTGTTTGAGTTGCTACAGGGATCCACCATTTTCACCAAATTAGACCTTCGTAATGCTTATCACCTGATTAGGATCAGAGAGGGGGATGAGTGGAAGACAGCCTTCAACACACACCTGGGACATTTCGAATATCAAGTTATGTCATTCGGGTTGACCAATGCCCCGGCCGTTTTCCAAGCCCTGGTTAACCATGTCCTGCGTGACTTTATTAAGCATTTTGTCTTCGTATACCTTCATGATATTCTGATTTTCTCCAGGTCCCATTCGGAGCATGAGACCCACGTTCGCCAAGTTCTTCAGCGACTCCCGGAGAACAAATTGTATGTCAAGGGTGAAAAATGTGAGTTCCATGTTGAGTCAGTTTCATTCCTCGGTGTCATTGTGGAGAAGGGGCAGATGAAAGCGGACCCAGCCAAGGTCCAGGCAGTGGTCGACTGGCCCGAACCCCCTGACAGAAAACAGCTACAAAGGTTTCTGGGATTTGCAAACTTTTACTGCTGCTTTATCCGGGATTACAGCAAAATAGCCTTGCCACTCACCTCATTAACCTTTCCTAAGCTCCCCTTTCAGTGGAACTCAGCGGCCCAGAAGGCCTTCAGGATGCTTAAGGAGTGCTTCGCGTCTGCCCTGGTTCTCACACAGCCGGACCTCTCTAAGCCCTTTATTGTGGAGGTTGAAGCCTCGGATTCTGGAGTGGGGGCCATTCTGTCTCAACAAATCAAAGGTAAACTGCTACCATGTGCTTTTTTCTCCCATCGTTTGTCTCCGGCTGAGCAGAAATATGATGTAGGAGACCGAGAGCTGCTGGCCATCAAACTTGCTCTTGCGGAGTGGAGACATTGGCTGGAGGGGGCAGAACATCCTTTCATTGTCTGGACAAATCATAAGAACCTGGCGTATCTGGCTCTCTTCCTCCAGGAGGTAGACCTCTGCCTCTCGGTCATATTTATCCTGACCCTTCCCCTCCTCCCGCTCAGTTATACATCACACACGTAGGTTCTTGGGGGAGGGGGCTCGTGGTGCAGTAAGTAGGGCCACCTCCGTGGCTCTGCTTGCTGTGCTTTGTGATGTCCCACTCCTCCTTTTTAATTGCATCGTTTAGTTCACAACACATCATAATACATATAAGGTTTTGGGGGGCATGTGTGTCACTCAGTGGTTAGTGGGTGGCGCTGCTGAGGTGGCGCCACTTATCTGTTCACTGCTGCCTGCGCCTCAGTTTTATTTACTTTTTAGGCATTGAGGGCCTTGGGGGGGCAGTGTGGATGGGCGCTGTTATTTAGTGCTCATATTACATCTGTCCCTCCAATTGTAATAGCACTGTAGCTTTCACACAGTCATACACATTCTTCTCATTACATACACTCACATCACCCCAATCATGTTGGGTGGGAGGAGGGGGTGAGCGGGTCCTCTCACACCCCAGTTTCATGCACCCTGCTTTGGGTGGGGATTGGCTAGTTGTTTGGGGGTGGACTGGCTGCTACCCTGGGTTGCCGCTGGCTCTGTGCTGGTACCCACTCTCCCACACTAGGTGTCCATGGATGGTATTTGTCTGTGTGTGTGTGTGTGTGTGTGTGTGAGTGTGTGACTGGTGCACTCGGGCGGTTGGGGCCTCGGGGCCTGCATGCTCAGCTCGTGCTGGGGGTGCTGGCCTGCGGGGAGGTGGGCTGCTCATTGCCTCTGGCTCTCTGGACTCTTGTCCTTTGGCCGTGGGGGCTCTGTCTGTGGTCTCCCACCTTCCTCCTCTGGGGTGTGCACGCAGTTGCCATCAGGATGTGCGGCCTCCGGTCTTCTGAGCTCCTATTGGGCTGTGGATGGCCTGGGTCCTCTGGGTCCTCTCCTATTCGCCTCTGGATCGCGGGGGGCCCCCCTTCCTTTTTTTCCCACTGTTTTCTATCCCCCTCCTTATTGCCTGTCAGCCCTGGCATAAATAACTAAATTAAATAATAATAATAATAATAATAATAATAATAATAATAATAATAATAATAATAAATAAATAAAAATACAAACATTAATAAGAATAGCCTATAGAAAACTTATAGAGCTGTTTTTGTAAAAGCAAATATTTTTGGTAGATCAGTGCATTTGGATCATCATTCCAATTGCGAAAACTGCCAGACAAAAAAAAAAAAAAGAACCTGGCGTATCTTCAAGCCACAAAATGGCTCAACGCTCATTAAGCCAGGTGGGCTTTGTTTTTTGCCCGTTTTGATTTCTCGATTTCCTACAGGCCTGGTTCCCAAAATGTCAAGCCAGACGCCCTCTCTCGCCAGTTCATTCTATTTGAAAGGTCAACTATGCCTGACCCCATGTGTCTGCTTGCAGTATCTGTGCTTGGAACAAATCCTCCAACTCTCCTCCCTGCGGCCAGCTGAGGCCTCTGCCTACTCCTGGTCTTCCCTGGTCCCACATTGCTTTGGACTTTGTAACCGGACTTCCACCATCCAGGGGCCATATGGTAATCCTCACCATAACTGACCGCTTTTCCAAAGCAGCTCACTTTATTGCCTTGCCCAAATTGCCCTGAGCTCTTGAAACTGCCCAGCTATTAACTGATCATGTTTTACGTTTGCATGGGATCCCACAGGACATAGTGTCAGACAGAGGACCTCAGTTTACTTCCCATGTCTGGAGGGAGTTTTGCTCCTCGCTCGGAGCGCAGATCAGCCTGTCTTCAGGGTTTCATCCACAGACCAACCGCCAGGCTGAAAGGGCCAATCAGGAGCTGGAGGCTGAGGTGTGTGGCCTCATCCAACCAGTCCACCTGGAGCACCCAATTGGCCTGGGTGGAATATGCTCATAACTCCATGACCTCTACTGCCACTGGAGTATTGCCATTTGAGGCCTCCTTGGGTTTTCAACCTCTGCTGTTTCCAGCAGTAGAAGGTGAGCTCACGGTTCCTTCAGTCCAGCAACACCTTCGCCGCTGTTGACGGGTATGGCGGGCAACCCAGGCAGCTCTGCTACGGACCAAGGCCGATCGACACCAGATCCCAGCCCCCATCTACCAACCTGGTCAGAAAGTTTGGCTCTCTACCAAGCCTGTGCCTCTCCGTTCCGAATCTAAGAAACTCTCTCCCACTTTCATAGGCCTGTTTGAAATTGACTCTGAAATCAATCCTGTTTCGATCCGTCTCAAGCTCCCTCGCAACATGCAAATTCACAATGTGTTCCATGTCTACCAAGTTAAGCCCGTCACCACTAGTCCTCTGTGCTTGCCTTCTGGACCCCCGCCTCCCGCCTGGCTTGTGGACAGTCTCCTGGCCTACTCCGTTTCCCGCATCATGGATGTTCGTCCCCGGGGGCGTGGGTTTCAGTTCCTGGTTGACTGGGAGGGCTGTGGTCCAGAGGAATGGTCATGGGTGGCTTAGTTGGATATCCTGGACAGGGGGATGGTTTGGGACTTCCGTCGTCGGCACCCTGAGAAGTTTCAGGGGTTGCCAGTTTGTTCAGTATCAAGACTGACAAAGAAAACACTGAGAAATGGGAATAATAACAATAAGACAATATGAGCATCAAAACTGTTGCACATTTTTCAGTTTCTTCCAGTCACTTCCATGACTAGCTTTTCTGTTTCTGGTCTAAGTCTGGACTGGTGCTGGAGCCCGAGCCCCTCAGGAAGACCTCACATTATTCATATCAAGACTGTTGCACTAATAAACCTGATTGAACTTTTATATCCAGCGTTCTGCCTTTTGAGTCCCCTAGGCCGTTGGCCATGTCACCAGTCATGGCAGATGACCGCCCCTCCTTGAGCCTGGTTCTGCTGGAGGTTTCTTCCTTTTAAAAGGGAGTTTTTCCTTACCACCGTTGCCATGTGCTTGCTCATAGGGGGTCGTTTTGACTGTTGGATTTTCTCTATAATTATTATAGTGTCTTTACCTTACAACGTGAAGTGCAATGAGGCAACTGTTTGTTGCGATTTGGCATTGAAAAATTGAATTTAATTGAATTTAATTGAACATGGTAACCATGGATGAACTTTTGAGAGGCTAAGTTGTGAAAGCTGTGGGAAGTTTTAATTTTTACTATAACTTTACCTGCATTTCATTTTCTGTTGGTTTAGGTTTTGTATTCAGTTCTTGGGTTCTGGTTATTGCTTTCATTCTGTTTTCCTGGGTCCTTGGGCCTATTCCAGGAAGCAGCTTTTGCTAACAACTCTGGGTTTATTTACCCTCAAATGAGGGAAACTTGGGTTTTCAGTTCCAGAAAGATGGCCAACTCCAACTCTGAGTCAGTTACCGGGGTAACAGACTCTGTGAACCTAACCTGCTCGCTGACAGGTTTTATCCAACAAACTCTGAGTATCTCTCTGACTCCGCCCCTCCTGCTGCACCTGAACCACCTGTCTGACACTACGATTCATTTCCTCATTCATAAAGTCGCTGCAATGTGATCAGAGGAGTGAATTCATCTGCAGATGTTTATGTTCTACAAGCACTGAAATCCCAGTTAGATGTTAGTTTGTTATTTTTGTACGTAACATGAAGCTTTTACAGTCGTTCACTCGTCAACAGGCTGTAAGGATGGAGACAGCGATGATGTTGTGAATTTATAATGAGTGCAGCTGCAGCTGTCAGACTGTCAGTCATTTCCTCTGAAACATTTACAGTAGGTACTGTAGCATCACTGTTACATCACACTGAACTGTATGAAGCTTTAGATGCAGAACACACTTTTGATTGGAAAAATGTCTGGATCTTAGAGATGATATGAATGTTTGAGTGAAGATGAGGCTGAAATGATTCGAAGACTTGAAACTGAACTGACTTAAATGATGTCATTTTGAAAGTTACGGTGTCTGAAATTCAGAGTATGAATCTCAACATATTTTCCACTGAAAATCACCTAAATCGGTGACCATAGGCTCTATAATGGATCCGCAAACCGTGTCCAAGTCCACCTGCATAGCAGGAGGATCCAAATGGATCAGGATCATGGATTCAGACCGGATAAGGCCCAGATCCAGTTCAGGCTCCAGTCATTTCCCAGCTCATCCAGTCTGGATCTGTTCATAATGGCTTCATTTTCCCGACACGATCTGCATTCCTTAATTAAAATGCCTCATCCTCCCAAACTATACTGAAATATTTAAAACCTATAAAGCTGAGACATTTACCATAACATGTTTGCCTTCACTGGTAAAACTTTACATTCATTACAGACTTGGAAAGCTGCTCTGAATGTTTTCAGCTAAGTATGAATCTATGACCAAACTCTGACCTTTAACAGTAACTCAGATGACAGCCACAGTAGAGATGTTTCACTATCAGTGAAGCTGATCTTTGATAATTATTAAAATGGAGGCTCTGCTCTATATTTACCCGTTGCCATGGTGAATCCTGGTATCGGTGCTCCATTGATGATGGCTTTCTTTCCTTATTCACTCACAGGCTAACTCAGGGTGAACATACTCAGAGTTGGTTGAACTAACTCCAATCAGCTGTTCTGGAAGTTGCCGATCTCAGAGTTGGCCAACTCAGAGTATGTTTTTAAACTCAGAGTTTGTTGAACATGCTTCCTGGAATAGGCCCCAGATCTACAAAGCATAAGTTCTCTGCATCCTGAACAACAAAAGTGTTAAACAAGAAAACCTGCTGCTTATCCATCGACTGTATAGAAAAGATGGACGCAACCACTGTGCCATCACTGTCAATGATGATGGTTAGGCATTTTCATAAATATTACTATTGGGAAACTGATGCTCACATCATGTCTGAAATCAAAATGAGAGATGTTGTAAAGTGAAAATTGAGTTTTAGCTATCGTCTTAACCCTTTTTAACCAAAACACAATTTTGTCTAGAAGCTGATAATTTTCATTTAAGTCATTTCACTCCATTCCTGCCCATTGAGAAGTACCTTGCAAGCACCCCCTGCTGCACTCCCAGCTGAACTGTAGCCAATTTCTGTAGAAAATGGCTGACTTGGTTTAACTGGTTTGTAGTAAACTCTAATAAACACATCCAGTGTATTTAAAGGTATCTGACTCAACATATTTTTGCAATTTTGAAAACAGATTTATCACAGAAACCATAGATGAAAATAAAAAAAAAATGAAAAAGAAAAGAAACCATTAAAAAAAGAGAAAGAAACCATTCAAATTGATATCCAGCTTTAGATCAAAATGGTCTAAAGATGGCTGTCCCATGTATATTCCTGAAGTGGATGATAATTAAAGATTTGTTGAATATGCAGTACAATGACTTCAAGGTTTTATCCAGCCATCCTCTTCTGCTTATCCTTTTGAGGGTCAACTTTTGAGGGGGCTGGAGCCTAACCCAACAGTCACAGGGGGAGAGGCAGGGTAAAACCAGCAGAGGTCTCCAGTCTGTTGCAGGACTAACACAGAGAGACAGACAACCATTCACACTCACATTCACACCTATCAGGAATTTAGAATCAACAATTAACCTAACCCCATAATGACTTCAAGGTTTTAAAGAGGGATTTATTCATATATCATTCAGAGTCTGATTTACTGAATATTAAAATAAATTAACCCTTTAACTCTGAATGCATCAGCTGTGGCACAGCCCACTTCAAAAGTGCCGCCGTTCATGGACTTCTGGCAACAAATACCATAATGCCCCTATATGGTTGTGAAGTGCAATTCCTGGGCTTTCAGGAACCATTTGAATTGCTCCGATAGGACAAACCGTCACGGAGTTACGGTAAAAATCCGGCTGAGCAAAAGAAATTTGATCAGCCGGCTGGACTGCCACTGTTCTAGAGTCCAGTGGCAGTGTGCTTTACACCACTGCATTCAGTGGTTTGCATTGCGCCTGTTGATGTAAGGCTTGGATGCAGCTGCTCGGCCATGGAAACCCATTTAATGAAGCTTTCTATGCACTGTTCTTGAGCTAATTTGAAGTTCACATGAAGTTTGGAGGTCTGTAGTGAAATTACACAGGAAATTAACAGTACAAGCAAAGGTGGGTGCAGTGAGTGAGCGAAGATGGTCTAAACCTCACTAATAAATCCAGGAAACTGCATGTGAGTGTATGTGTCTGTTGTCTGCCAAATCGACAACCACTTATATTTGACTTCAGACTTGGCTGGTGTGTTGTGTAGGACCTTTGTGAGAGCAGTACAGAGTCTGAGACTTCGGGCTGATAGCCAGTTTGGCCTTTGTTTGTTCTCCTCTGCTCAGGAAGGGATCACTCCTGCACTATTCAGCATTCACCTCCCTGCCCTCCTGAAAACCCTCACCAGCACATTGCTTCTCTACCTCTTCCTGAATGGAATCCCTACGCTTCACCAAGTACAGTAAGCCCTTTACCTTTCTCTGTCACTGTCAGGAGAACCTTCACTGGACCACTGTTCCTGATTCTCCTCTCCCTCTCTGTAGAATCAACCCAGCAATCTGACCCATGCCTAAAACGCCCAGAAGAGTGACAGTTCCCGTCCCTTCTATTCCCGTTCTCCCCAAAGACCCATCTGAATTTTCTGCTCAGACCCTCCTCTCGAGTCTTCGCTAAAGTTTGCGTTGTGTGACTACACTAAGCTTGTAAATAAAGTTAACTTTTAAGTAGCTGCCTCTCCCTAGTCTGCTTTTGATCATCTTCACAGAGAACTAGATAGATAGATAATTGGATAGATACAGTAGATTGTGTGCAGGAGCATTGTCCTGGTGAAACAGGACCCCCTTCATCAGTTTTCCAGGCTGTTTTGACTTGATTTCTTATTGCAGCTGCCTCAGCAAGTTGGCTGTTCTCAACCCATTCACAGGAGATGCCTACAGCTTTAGCTATCTGATTAAAAGTTAAACGTCTGTCACCCATCACCATGTAGTCAACACAGTCAATGTGACATCCGGACCTTGGGTCATCTTTAAGGCTCTCCCTACCCCTCTTGAATTCAGCTGCCCACTTTTGCACAGTTGATAAAGCTGAAGTATCATCCCCCAATGTAGCAACCATGTCAGCATGAATATCATTGGGGACTAACCCCTTTTTCTGCAGATATTTGATAACACCACGGTGCAAAATTTGATCCATTTTCACAAAATGCCTTGAGTACTACTTTTCCACGTCCTCAATTTTGTATCCAATCTTGGTTTATCTGGAGAGAAAACAGTTGGCACCAGTAAAAGTTGAATTTAAGGCATGCTGAATTGAATTACTGTATGATACCCAGTAATTAAAGCAGGTGCACAAACATTAAGCAAAAAAAGAAGAAGAAGAAGAAGAAGAGAAGAAAAGGTGGTTGTATTAACTGCTAAACATATACCAGGTCATTGGTGACCCATCCAGGGTTAGGGTTAGGGCTAGGAACACCCAAATGGAAAATCTTTCATTGATTGTAGAGAGCTGTTAATAATGTTTACTAAAAGAAAGAAGCGTTACAATGTTGAAACAGCAGCACTGCAATTTCTGTTGATGTGTGTTGTGTATGTAGCGAGCAAGCCTGAATGACCGGTGCACATTCTGCTATTATACAAAAATAAAGGGAAGCACAGAAAGAAAAAGTATTTTTCCTGTTTTTCCAAACATAGCAGAGTTGATTTAATTTTAAAGAGTCAGTTACAGGAAGTAAATACATCAGTCCCAAATGTAAGATATCAACTGCTCAAAAATGCCTCGCTTAACTCATGGCACAAAGGCTGAGAACCGGTTTGACAAAGAATAAAGCTGAATGCTCTAAGATTCTGGTAGATGGTCAGTCTGTGTAGCAGATCCTGATAGAAGATGTGACAGAGGATGATGGAAATGAAGACTATATAACTGTGGCTATAGATATAAATATGCTATAAATATGAGACTTTATAACTTCCATTCCCTTTGAAATACACCTGTTATCTTCCTTTTTCACAGCTGATGATAGACTCAACAATAATATGGCTCTTTGTATAGCATAAGATATATATGGCCATTAAACAGTCTTATTATTTTGTTTTTTTCTCAGATTTTATATAACACATTTCACTGAACTGTTAGGGAGGCCATTTTTACAATGAGACAACACTGCCCCCATGAGGTCAAACCGGGAACCACAAGATTCTATAATTTCAATCCAGAATTCTAGTTATTCAGATTGCTGGTAACACTTCAGAAAAACAATGATTCTTGTTCTTTTTTGATTTCCTATACATAATTTACACAGCACAGATTTCCAGAGCTTTCTGCTCCCCTCCTTTGCCATGTATAAGCCACATAAATAAGGAACACCTTCTAACTGTGTGTTCTCTGCAGACTTACAGTGTATCACAAAAGTGAGTACACCTCTCACATTTCTGCAGATATTTAAGTATATCTTTTCATGGGACAACACTGACAAAATGACACTTTGACACAATGAAAAGTAGTCTGTGTGCAGCTTATATAACAGTGTAAATTTATTCTCCCTCAAAATAACTCAATATACAGCCATTAATGTCTAAACCAGCAGCAACAAAAGTGAGTGCACCCCTTAGTGAAAGTTCCTGAAGTGTCAGTATTGTGTGTGGCCACCATTATTTTCCAGAACTGCCTTAACTCTCCTGGACATGGAGTTTACCAGAGCTTCACAGGTTGCCACTGGAATGCTTTTCCACTCCTCCATGATGACGTCACGGAGCTGGCGGATATTCAAGACTTTGCGCTCCTCCACCTTCCGCTTGAGGATGCCCCAAAGATGTTCTATTGGGTTTAGGTCTGGAGACATGCTTGGCTAGTCCATCACCTTTACCCTCAGCCTCTTCAATAAAGCAGTGGTTGTCTTAGAGGTGTGTTTGGGGTCATTATCATGCTGGAACACTGCCCTGCGACCCAGTTTCTGGAGGGAGGGGATCATGCTCTGCTTCATTATTTCACAGTACATATTGGAGTTCATGTGTCCCTCAATGAAATGTAACTCCCCAACACCTGCTGCACTCATGCAGCCCCAGACCATGGCATTCCCACCACCATGCTTGACTGTAGGCATGACACACTTATCTTTGTACTCCTCACCTGATCGCCGCCACACATGCTTGAGACCATCTGAACCAAACAAATGAATCTTAGTCTCATCAGACCATAGGACATGGTTCCAGTAATCCATGTCCTTTGTTGACATGTCTTCAGCAAACTGTTTGCGGGCTTTCTTGTGTACAGACTTCAGAAGAGGCTTCCTTCTGGGGTGACAGCCATGCAGACCAATTTGATGTAGTGTGCGGCGTATGGTCTGAGCACTGAGAGGCTGACCCCCCACCTCTTCAATCTCTGCAGCAATGCTGACAGCACTCCTGCGTCTATCTTTCAGAGACAGCATTTGGATGTGACGCTGAGCACGTGCACTCAGCTTCTTCTGTACATAGCAGAACTGAGTTCAGCCGGATCGAGCAGAAGAGTTTGGTAAGGCCGGTCACAGGAGTCAGATCTTCAGAAGAAATACTAGCCGCTGTAGAAGTCCATTTTTGTGCAGAGAATAAAGCCAAGTTGAGAAGATGCCACAAACGCACACACACGTCTCGTCTGGCACCTAAAAACCGAGCTGATAAAGAGGAGAAGAAAAAGAGGAAACTGAAACTGCAGAATAACAGTGTGTGAGTCATCATCAGACTAACAGCTCGGTTCAATAATTCAATGCTCCTCTGTAAGTATGAATTATTGAACCTGGAGACGATGTCCTGTGCTGTGAAACCATTCAGATGAATATTTCTCCTTTTATTAACATCTCCTTTTCCCTTCTTGGATGATTGACTTCTGGAATCATTGAACTTCAGTCAGTCTGAGTTTATAAAGCAGATCACAAGGCTTATATATGTTCACTATATAAATGGGACGCAGACCTAATAAAAGACATTATTTCATTTTATTTATGTGAGCTCTCAAGTGGTTTTAGTAGCAAATACTAATGCTAGCATGCCACCAGCACGGCAGGAACCAGTAAAGTTGTAAAAGCTGTGAAGCTTACAAAGATATGAATCACTACATATGACAGTGGACAAACAGAAAGTCTTCAGAGACACTTCCATGATCCTGGGTTGTACACACTATTTTTACAAGACATTTGAGATAACAGCATGGATGAAAATCTGGATCCCCTGGAACAAAAAAACCCCCCAACAAAAACGGATTGTCCAGAGGAAAATAATCATCTTGTAAATCCACCATTTGCACTTTAAGATAAAGGACAAATATATCAAACAATAAATTACATTTTCCTATAGACAAAAAAGATTAAATTCCTTTAAATCTGCTCCTAGCGATGCTTCATATTTTCCCCGTTCCTCACATTTTTATCTCTTGTCCCTCCGTCTTCATCTGTTTCTCAGAAATATTTAACATCTCATTTAAAATGTCCCCTTCATTCTTTTATTTCCCTCAGTTTCTCTTTCACTCCACCTCCTCATTCCAGTATAACCATAGACTGTAAAGAAAAAGCTTTCAAGAACAGACTGTAAAAAACATCGATGCAAGGGTGTCTTAAGCCTGCATTTTTAGCCTGCAGATAGGCGTGGTTGCTGTGTAGGGGACAACAGCGTTCTGTCTCTTTCTTTCTGGGTTTATGGGCTCAATAACTAATTTTAGGTTACACTGAATATAAAATTAAGTCTGTTTTGTAAATCTTGGTCAAACCATGTTTCAAAATGGAGAATTATCTGTGACATGAAACTGTACTTGTCAATCAAAAGTCATCAGCACGTGGTTTCACAGTCAGACGCGCCCCTGCACGTCACATCCGGCTTTTGCAACCAAACATCATCAACGTTGTCACCTAAAATATAAATTTATGTCCGCTACACTTGATGCAACCTAACATTGATCATGAACACCATGTCTGCTCTGGGACCTGGGTTATCAACTCACCATGTTAACTCAGGGTTTCCTCCCCACGTTCACATTTGAAAGGTGTGGTGCTGGCTGCATCTGATCAATCTAAAAAGTGCGTTTCACGGGTCATATGACTGTCCTTCCACAGAAAATGATCCCTCTCAGTACCACCCACTCCAGAGACATTATCAAATAAAAATCTTCAAAGAGCATAAAAAATATACCAGTAAAATTGAACACTGTTGTAAAAAAAAGAAAGAAAGAAAAAAAAAAGGGCACGCGATTAATGTTGGCGCAAATTTTTAATCTATCGATTTAGAGCACAGCGCGGTAAAATAAACATTTTAATTCAAGTTCATTATTTTATGGCTGAGTGCGCTCTCAGTGCTGCTGTTTATTTCTAAGGCGATAGCTGCACATCAGAGCTCTGAAACTTTAAACTGGGTCTGTTTAAACATTAAAGCTTCCTGTCCAACAGCCTGATGAAGGAGAACTCGCTTTAGTCATTAATTTGATTGACTGAACAGGTATTCTTGGCATCTGTCCTGTGTTCTAGTAGCTGCAGTTCCAGCAGTGCAAAAGAGACCAAGCAGCAGATGAGAATCACATTTTCTGAATCGCCAAATGAATACACGCACATTTCTGTGACAAGCTCAAATATAACATGTATTCCCCCCTGCAGAGAATTTATATTGCGCATTAGACATTGCTATAAATTAAAGACTCGGTGAAAATGTGGCACTTCCCGTCCCGAAACTGAAACTCTAAACCTAACCTGCTCCCCACAGTTTCAGTTTGTATTCTCTCAGCTGCAGACTCAGGGCTGTGTAAGGGTTTCAGAATAAAGATTAAATATAAAAAACAGAATTCAAACATCTACAAGTACAGTGTAGGTGTCCTGTTTGAGGATTATATTTTAACACTTATGGAACAAAAATAAATATTGTAAAATTGTTTGCTGCTAACAAACAAAAAACAACAACAAGGAATAAAGTTGTGTCTACAAATCTATATTTATTTCTGGTACTCATCAGGAAAACAAAGATTTGCCGATTCTGAAAAACTTTAGACCCTCCTGCTCTCCGGGGAGCGGTCCGAGTGAGGCTCTTTTCTGGATAATTGATCGGTCAGTAGGTGGTGATTTCATACTTCACTCTGATGTTTTAGCACTCCTGCATCGATCAATTTGCTTGAATAATAAATCCAACAGTGGTTATACCCAGAAGTTATTTTTGTGACTGCTTTGGTCTTGGGGAAGTAGATGCCTGTCTCATGTTGTGTCCTGACCCCCTGGACAGGACGTGACATGTAGTGGGGGAGAAAAACGGTTTGAACATTGGTGTCAGGCTAGTAAAATGAAAGATTTCAATGAACACAGGGAACTTATTTTGCTTAAAGAGTTTTAAAAAAAATGCTTGCTGGAGATGATAGCTATTTATTTATCAATGCAGTTTGCACTACTCTTTTGTACGTATGTTTTTTTATGTTTTTATTTTTATCTATTTTGTTTCTATATGTTTAGTTACTGTAGATTATATTTTTCATGCTGCTGTTACACAATAATTTCCTTTGCGGGATCAATGAAACATCTATCTATCTGTCTATTTGAAGGAGCAAAAGGTGACATTACTCACCAAAGCAGCAGTCCTGGCAGATGAGTTCACTTTAACACATAAAACCATAATTTTTAGTCGCTGCCTCCCGTGGTACAAATACGGTTCAGAGAGGAAAATAAAATCACCAGAACTGGGTCGGAAAAATATGCAAACAGTAATTCAGAGACGCTGGTACGGGGAATTGAGATGAGTGGTCTTTGCACAAACCCTACATATGGTGCATTTGCATTTACCTTTAGTCACAGGACATGTTAAGGTAGCAGTGAGGGCCCAGGTACCAACTGAGGCGGTCTCATTTATTTTGGGGAATGATTTAGCTGGTACACCAGAAGTTTTTGATATGCCTGTTTCACTGTTTCTAGATCTGACACTTCCATATAAACGTGACCAAGGGTGATGTGCCAAAACTGATGCCAGAGCTGAGCCTAGAATTAAATAGGGACTTGCTAATACATGCTCAGCAAAATGACCCTTTATTAAGCCTCTCTCTTCTGTTGCAGCCATGGTTGAGGATACGCATCCTGTCTTGTTTGTCATGCAAGTTTGGAGTCCTCATGAGTCCTTTGAGAGAGTGATATTAGATTGCATGGTACCCCTGCCAAACACTAAGTCTGGACATCAATACATACTTATTGTGACGTGCACAGCGACAAGGTTCCCAGAAGCTATCCCATTACGAACCTTGAAATCCGAAACAGCTGTAAGGACGCTCACCATATTCTTTTCTACTTTTGACCTACCACGTTAGTCATGTGGTACATGGATCACTCCTTTAAAGATAATGTTTGTCCGAGATTCACCAAGTCCAACATAGTGTGCTGGATTACATCAGCCATTTTCGGGAGAAACTTCATCATGCCTGCCAGTTAGCTCAGGAAAATTTGGCCCATGCTCAGTCTAAGATGAAGGCCCGCTACGACAGAGAAAGTGTTGTTAGAAGGTTTCAATAAACAGGTTTTGGTGTTCCTACGCTTAGTGAGATCCGGTTTGCTGGCCCCTGTCTGGTAGAACAAAAACTGTATATATCAAACCCCAGAAAGGAAAAGGAGATCCAGAGTTTGTCATGTCAATATGTTGAAATGCTATTTTCCAAGGAAGAGCCTGGCTGGCTGCCCTGGTCTCAGTGTGTGCTGCTTCTCCATATGAACTGGCCCAGCTGCAGGGAAAGGCAAAGGATCAAATCAGGGGATCATCTCAGACCAGGCAGAGCAGAAGAACAGTTCAGGGAGTTAAGCTCGGATACAGGGCAAAACAGAGAAGCAGTTCTGGGGGCCAGCAGTAGAGGAGAGACCCCGCTGGAGACTGGGCAGGATTGACAGACCTATTTGGCAGCCAATGAGGAGGCCAGCAGGTCTGATGTGGCCACCTCACACTTGCTGGCCTCGATGGTGAGGCAGGGCAGATGTTCTGGTGGTTTTTTCAATTATATTAGGTTCACTCCTAAGTTAACATTCACAGAACAGACAGAATGAAACAAAACATGCCATTCCTCCATGTTAAGGCTAGGATGGACCTATAGATATTGATATATCTGAGAGTAAATCTTCTAACAGTTACACCGAAGAATGGGCTGGGAATCTCACAGTGAATCCAGTGTGGGAAAGGTGGAGTCCACTCCCAAAAGTGCAGATCAACATTGCTTAAAAAACCAGTGACATAAAAAGGATTTGGATTCACAGCTTTTCATGCAGTGCCCATCATTGTTTTACTGTTGAATCATAACAGGGCAGCTGTTAATGTGAGATTCAGATTTTTTAAAAAATGCCCTGACATTCCTGTAATGAAAGTGAATCATGTGCACACAGCATCTTCCTCTTATCTTCACATGAATCGCTAATAAAGTGTCACAATCATTTCATCACACCCGGCCGTGATGAAACGCAAACTACAAAGGCAAGTTTTAAAATTATAATGCCATGCATTAGCACTCACTGAATATTTTCTTTCATTTTAGCCAGATGCATTTTAATAAGACACGCTGCATAAATTTGCATTTTCTGCAAACTCCTCTCACTCAGTTTGCCGGAACGTGGACGGCATTTGAGGAAGTTAGTCGCAGTTGGGTTTCAATGAAGACACATGGAAGAGAACAGCGTTCAGTACTCAGCAACACATTTAAGACAGGACTGGTTAAAGTGAGAGTAGAATTTAATACATTGATACAAATTTATATTTAGGCTGATACGTACAGGGAGCAGCCAATGGTTCTGCTAACTGAATTTACATGAGTTTTAGTTCTTTGATTAAAAAAATGTTTTAGGTTTAGTCAAATTTTTTCTTGCTTTTAATCAACAAAACTTATGGCAGAAAAGAAAAAGACTACATTTTTGGTCCTCTAAAGTTTCTCCTCTGTAATCTCTGATTTTCAGAATACGTTTCACTTAATAAAATACTATTTCCTGAAAACATTTTTTAACAACTAGACAACACCATTATTAATGTTAAAAATCATCCTTTCAGACAGCAACATGACATATCCAATGGGAAAGTAATGCTAATGTTACTTCCATGTTGGTTAAAGAACGAGACATTGATAAACAAATTATGTACTAAACTGCCAGAAATATTCACTCATCTGCCTTCACACACATATGACCTTGAGTAACATCCCATTCTTAATCCATAGGGTTTAACCCTCATAGGGTCTTCGGGTCTG
>JAMQGT020001469.1:0-49688 GCA_024447675.2 Pterophyllum scalare | reverse complement strand
ATTTAAAGGGGTCTGAATACTTTCCGTACCCACTGTAAAGGGACAGAAGAACAGAAGCCAGTCAGAGAAATGTTTCAGCAGCACAGACAATGAACTTCCTGGTGTGCATCAGACTTCATTTAAAAAAATTACTGATTTTATTCACTCACACAGGCTCAAACGTTATTGACAAATCAGCTGAGTGATGATGTGTTAGACTAAAAGGACCACTGTGTTTATTATTGATCAGATGATGAGTTTCTTCACTACAGTGATTAAAATTCAGAAAACAGCTGATCAGACATATAAAAATATCTGAAAACTTCCAAACTGATCACTTTCCAAAAATCAGGAGGGCATCCCCCCCCCGCGCGCGCGCACACACACACACCTCTGTTTTAGACTTATTTAAAAGCTTTAATAACTGTTAATAATCAAAACACGCTGCTGACATTATTTTACAGAGTACATTAGAATGAGTTTCCATTGTTTGCTGCAGGTTTTTTCTGTCTGTCACTGAGTGAACAATAAAGTTTCATACAGTCAAACATACATGGCACCAGCCCTCTTCTTCAATTGTGTGAAGTCAGTCCTGTCTCCATGGTGACAGTCACTCTGCAGGTTCTCGTCTCGGGGGGGGGGGGGGCGCTGTGAGGAGTCCCAGCTGCTGAAGGCAGGTTTCTAGCAGCAGAAGAAACAGCTCTGGGAGGTGCAGGGGTACGAGGGGTGGAGCTTCACCTCCAGGTGACCCTCGCCGGTCGAGACTCGCTATCAAGGGTCCTCATGCAAACTTCTTCTTTGTGGCCGTGAAACGTTCCATATACTGAGGAAGAAAAACAGCATCAGTGCTTCAGAAGGGAGCATGGAGCATAGAGCATCAGAGAGCATCAGAGGGGAGCGTCAACGGGGAGCACAGAGCAGTGCCGGAGGGGAGCGTCAGAGGATCGGAGAGTGTCTGAGAGCAGCACAGAGCAGCCCATCACAGGGGAGAACACCAAGAACCGCCAGACATCAGCATAGAGTATCAGACAGGAGGACAGAGTGTAGCATAGAACGCCAGAGGGGAGCACAGAGAAGCACTGCAGTCTCTGATGGCTTATTGAGAACCACCACAGACTGTGGAGGACTCGCAGTCTTAGGCTTGATCTGACTGCAGCACTGACCTTATCGTATCCATCCAGATCTCGGAGCCTCTTCACCTCGAACAGGTTTCCCTCCACGGAGAACAGAGACACCTGTGATTCTGAGAGGATGGACTGAGGGATGGTGGACAACTCCAGGCAGTTCTCTTCCAGGCGGAGGACCTTCAGACGGGGACAGCGGGAGACTTCCGCTGACAGCACTGAGATCTGGGCAGAGGCGAGAAGACCGGGCAGAACATCATCAGACATCTAACTGACACGGGCTTGGTTTATCAGAACCTCCTGAGAACTCTGTGGATGAACACTGATGGAGAAGTCATGTGGAGTGACTGACAACTGATTATTAGTATTAGATGAACAAACAGCACAGGTTCACAGTTCAGTTGAGGCTGCAAACTTTTCCAAGCTCATTGTTGTATTTACTTCAGATTTCTTTTTCTTTTCACTCTACACCTGAGCTTCTGCCTGGTTCTGATTCTTTGCTGATAGTGACTGAGAGTCTTGGTTCTGCAGTAACCTGGTTCTGATTGAGGTTGATCTCGATGGCCTGCAGCTCAGACACCTCTGCGGGGACATTCTGGATCTTGTTTCGGGACAAGTCCAGCAGGTCCAGCTGCCTGAGGGTTCCCAGTCCAGAGGGGAACTCTGAGATCTGGTTCCCGGATAGGCTGAGGGTCCGCAGGGTTTTGAGCTGGCCCAGAGTGGGGGGCAGCTGCTGGATCCGGTTCCCGCTCAGACTCAGGGTCTCCAGCTTCTTCAGTTTGCTGATCTCAGCGGGAATGGCAGCTGAAAACAGAACCAGAACACAAAAGGGTCTAACAGGGTTGCGGTGGATCTGGTTTGCTCTGCAGCTAAACCTGATCCTGAGTTTGGCTTCTGAGGAAAATCTAAAGAAACACAGAATTCAAGCATTTTGAAATGTATTTAACCGTAAATTAAAGTAAAAAACAATCCAAAGAGCAAATCAAATGCTGAAACAGGAATCTGAATGTTCTTTGGAAAACATGAAGCTTTAATTCTTCAAACAGGCTTTTAATATGTAAAAGTGTGACTTCCTGTTTCCTGTCCTGTCTGCTGCAGGTCGAACACTCACTGAGCCGGTTGGAGTTGAGTGTCAGACTCTTGAGCTGCAGGAAGTTTCCAATGGTGGGAGGAAGGACCTCGATCTTGTTACTGGACAGATCCATCGTCCTCAGGTTAGTTGTGAGCCTCTGTAGCTCCTCTGGAAACTGAAACCAGACCAAGATCAGGACAGGTAACTCTGTTTGGCCTCTTTTCTTTATGGGCTAAGCTCGTTATGATCAGGACCCCATAAAGATTGGTGTCACACTGTAGTAACTCCCCCTCTCTGAACTGCCCAAACACACTCAGGTTTCCTGGAATAGAAACTTCTGACTTGTAAAGCTGATGCTTAAAACTTTCTGTGCAGGTGTTAGATGCAGGTAAAATCCCTGCAGCACACCTGCAATAAACTCTTGCTTCTCTTACCTCTTGCAGACCTTTGCCTGTCAGCTGAAACACTCCCGTTTTCTGGGAGGTTTCCAGGTGCGACTTCAGCGCGCTGTTCCCCATCTGCACTTGCAGCCACCTGTCCCTCCACCTGACCTCCTTCCAGACAGGCTGATGGATCAGCTGACAGCTTTACCAGCACTCCTCCTCCTCAATGGGTGCTAATGAGATCACACGGTGAATCCCTGCAGTCTCTCAGGTGTCTTCTTCACTCACACACCTTTAAATGTGTTTATTGGTGAGATTTAAACAGCAGCAGAGCATGCAGACATTTCAGCCTGACTGAAAAACAAAGAGACTATTTAGAGAAAACCCTCTGCGCAGGCTGCTGGTGAGTTCACAGATGTGCTTTGTTTCCACAAACAGCCACTGTGATACTGCTCAGCTGAGCGGTTCTGAGGGACGTGATGTTCAGAGTTTGGGTTGAAATCACTGATTCTTTCCTGAGCTGAGGAGAACAGTTTGAACCTGTGCTGGGCTGCATGCCGTACCACCGTACCAGTGTGGTTTTCCACCAGATTAAATGTGCTTTATTACAGAGAGGGGAGCTGGCTTAACTCATTTACGTTAAGACCACAATTAATAATCCACAGCTAAGTAACAGGAGAAACATCAGGTCAGACTACCATCAAACATACAAACCATTTCCATCAGTAATAACTGCACCCTGCTGAGCAGCACTCTGACAGCCAGGCTCCCTTGAATTTATGATTTTGTTCTAAATATTACCATTACCATTTTTAATCTTGTAAATTTGATTATTCTTATACTCTGAATTTTATTCCAGCCATGCCCCGCCCCTTATTCATTTACCCTGAATGGTCCTAACCCACCTTTCCAAATAATTTCACATCAATCAAAGAGGGAAGAAACTGAGTTGCTTATTTGCTGAATAAACTGTTTGCTCTACAACAATGTACAAAATGCATTACTGACCAAGCCTGAGCTCTGTAACCGCACCTGTGTAAAAGCCTCCTCTTCCTTCTCTGCAGCACTAGACACGCCTGCAGTCTCCCGCACTCACCCCAGGGGTCCCCAAATCCTCCTACATGAGGGTTTCCAGATTCATCCTGTAACAGAGACTCCAGCTTTAAGGTGGACTTGAAGAGTTGTTTAAGGAGGGCAGCCCGAGCCGCAGCTGACCCTTGGACAGGCAAACAGACAGGCAGTCTCTAGCTCTCTGACAGGTTGTTGTTTGTGTCGTCAGCAGCAGGTTTAACACTCGAGATGTCAGCGGCAGGTAAAGGTGAGTCATTGAGTTGACCTGAGAGGTGACGCACACCCGTCGCAGCCTGATGGGCTCGCTTCGCCCTGACTGTAAACAGAGTGAATATTCAGCCCCTCACCCTCACCCTCACTCTGCTCACAGCTGACCCGACCGGAAACGGCTCTGCTTACTTACGGACACTGCCTGTCGCGCTCCAACCGCGTGTGCAGATGTTGTGATGAAATGAGTCCGATAAAAGGAGGAAAAGGTGAAGCTGAACACAAATTGACGATAAACAGCCGCCCTTCTGCTGCGGCGGTGCTTCTTTTTCTTCGGTGGTCATTCCGCTCAGCGCTGCGGTGCCGCCACCTGCTGGCAGATTTCACTCGGCTTCACAGTGACGTCAGCAGGCTGCGACCCCAACAGAGGAGAAGTTTTATGGGTTTTTGTTTGTTTGTTTTTTTTAATGTTTGAGTTAAAGATTTACATATTATTCTATAAACAATATGACATTATAAAATAACAATATAAAGTCATGTAGAGGTAGATAGGTATACAGTGCAATAAACTAAATACATATAAAAGAACAAAAACAACACATGAACTCTATCAAGAGGATTGCTTAATGAGACATAACTATTTTTGCATAGGTCAATAGTTTTAATCAATTTTTATTATAAATTTTCAAATGTGACAATTTTTTGAAATATAAGTTCAGATCTGTTTGCTTAAAAACCGAATAGAAAGGTATTCTTTTTAAAATTTAAATTTTATGTATGTAAAATTTGGCTAGGATAACTAACAAATTGACAATATATTGTTCATTGCTGGAATAACGCAAATCAGAAAAGAATAAAAATATGTCATGTTCTCTAATTACAATTTCTTTACCAAAGTATGTTTTTAGATCTACCTGGAAACAGGGTCACGTGCACACACTGAACAAATGCGTGTTCTAGAGTTTCCACTGTGTAGAACAAAAAGAACATTTGTCTGTGATACCAGGGATATATTTACAAATAACAGAATTCAGTGGGTAACATTTATGCATAATTTTGAATAGCAGTTCTTTAATCTCGTTGGGCAACACATATTTATAAGGGAGAGTAAAAAGAGAGTTACATATTTTGTCCTCAATTGTTTGTTCAATCCATTCGTGTTTGACTGCTGTTCCTGATCTGGGACTGAGAGACTTTCTGATGAAGGTGTTGTTAAACTTTTTGTCGAAGATGGAGACGCCTTCAACCGTGATGTTAACAGTTATTTAAAGTAACAGAGTCACATAAATCCGTGCTGCATTGTGACAGAGGAGACAGGAACTCTGTATTTCTGTGCAAAATCCCCATAAGAATATGGAAGCCCTTCAGGATTAAGAAGCTGTTTTACAAGTAGGATGTTGTTTCTAAACCAGTTTTCAAAAAATAATTATTTGTTTCTGTGTGTGATGTTGACATTGTTCATATAAAGTATTTGTGGGGAGAATAGCTCTCTGTGCTGGTCTCTCCTTTCACATGTAAAGGAGGGACCAGTACAGGAGAGCTTATTTATGAAAGTTGGATAGTTTGATTGGCAGTTTACCAACAGCAAAAGGGCACATTAATAAAAAAATTAAGACCACCGACTCTTTTAAATAAGAAGTTTGGAATCAAGTTCCACATACTATCTGGGTCTTTCAGGAATCTTTTGATCCAATTAATTTTAATAACTGGGTTAACTGAGGAGACAGATAATTTTTTTTCTTAACCTTGTGTGGCTCATTTCTCCAGATGAAATTAAGAATAATTCTGTCCAGACAGGATGTTTTAGGTTTGGAGACTTCAAGACAGGAGAAGACTTACGATGCTGTTCGACAGGCCTTCTGCTTTGCTCAGTAAATAACTGGATCTATATTATCTGCCATTAATTTCTTCTCATCCATTGAGATTGTAATTCCCAGACATCTAACTGTATGTCTGACTGGGATATGACATATTTCTGTATCAGTGATGTTTTTTAGAGCAAGAATTTCACACTTGTTTAAGTTAAAGTTTAAGCCAGAGATTCCAGAAAATTCTCTAATGCTGGATAATGCTGGGAATACTTTTTTTTTGCTTTCTAAGAATAAAGTAGTATCATTAGCTAGCTGTGATATTTTTATTTGTCCACCATCAAAGCTAATGCCCTTAAACTGATGTTGGGTTATTAAAAGGTTGAGAACTTGGCCTACCAGTAAAAAGAGCTAATGAGAGATGGGACAGCCCCGACGAATCCCTCTTGTGAATCTCAAATCTGGGTGAAGTACCGTAGGGCAGTTTCACTGAGCTATACGGTTTTGATTGCTTTTATTTAAAAAAAGGAAAAAAAGTCATCAAATCTGAAAAAAGCCAGCGTGCCAAAAATAAAGTTTGATGTTTGTACACAATCAAAAACGCGGTTGTTTTTCTGTAAATATTGTTGCAGTTTTCTTTGCGTCCTGTGGAGACGCTGAAGCAACCAGCGGGATTAAAGCGGCCAAACGGTTTAGCAGAAGAAGAGCAGCCGCTTAAACCATCCGGCGGGCTCCGCTGGGGTTCGGTTTGTTTTGTTGAAAGGGGAGATTTTCCGGTTTTAACGGTAAGAAAAATATCCTGACTGACACCGATTTGTTTATGTTTAACGGTCCGGCCAGAGGCGGCGTAACGGAGCTGATGTGTCCGTAAAAGAACGCCTTTTAAAGCTGTTCTCAAGTCCCAGCTGGAAGCGTCACCAAAGTTTAGAGATCTGGAGATTTACAGTTTGGTGGTCTCAGCACAGAGCTCGGTCTTCAGTGCAGCACATTAAAGGTTCGGGTTTAAACACCTGGTCCAGGTATCATAAGAGGCTCGGAGTTTCAGAGTGAAAGAAGACTGACTGGTTTCTGTGCTGTCCGTGTGTTTCAGATGCATCAGCGGGATTTGTCTCTGTTCTCGGTGACTCCAGCTGCCAGCCTGCTGTCCAGGTGTGTCTCAGTGGGAGCGCTGTCCCAGGTGAGTACGAGAACAGGTGTTATTCCAGCTTCAGACGCAGCATCAGCGTTCAGCAGGCTGAAACGTAGTGATGTGTCTTTCTGTCTCGGGGTTTCGAAGCGTGCCTCGAGTACTTTGACGTGTGAGTTGAAATATATGCGGCAGCGAAACTCACTGGATCCCCCACGCAGTTTGTGGATTTGGGACTTTAATGCGAGTTTGTTTGGAATTTATTTGGGCTTCTTTTTTTTTTTTTGTGATGGAACCAGCAAAAAGTGGAACAATCTCTCACAGTAAGATATGCGCATAGTATTAAATTAAGCAATAATTAACGCAATCACATTCACATCACAACCCTCTACCCAATTTGTTTCCACTTTCCCTTTTGACCCCACAATCATAAAGTGGGGTCCATGCATCATAATGACAGACGCCATGCTAAGTTCAGAATTTTTGTATTGGTATCACAAACATAATTTATTCATTTACTCTGTTCTAAGCTTCACAAACCAAAGCCACGGTATTATAATCACTCTGTCTGATTTACATTTTCTGTCCACTTGATGGCGCAGTAGAGCAAATTAAGCTTGGGCCGTGAGTTCACTGGAAAGCTTCAATGCTTCTCAGCATCACTACTGAAACGATCTCTAAGAGCAGCTTTAGGAGCTGTTAGAACCTGAAAACTGTTCAGAGGTCCGCACTAAAGCTTCTGAGCCAAAGGTGAACTTAAACTTAGATCTTCTGTCTCACCTGTCCTCAGGAGGAAATAGACTCCGCCTCCTGTGCTCCAGCGCTGCCCTTTTCCTCTCATCTGCAGGAGGTTGAAGAGCAAATCAGAATGCAGAAACAGCTGGATGAGGTATGCTTCAGGGTGATGTCACTTCCTGTTATCTCAGGGCTCACTGAGTAATCAGCTGGTATTTTCAGGGTCAGTGGATCATCAGTAGAGCAGACAGTGAAAATGTCTCAAAGTCAGAGTTGAATCTCTGAAATCACAAATAATTGAGACGTTTCCTGCAGGTTTACATTATTGATCATTGTGTTTATTCTGCTCATTATTCTTCTTTTAGCTCCTCCCAAAGCACTGAAGAGTTGTATGAAGATGCGTCCTGCTCAGGGATAGGTTCTAATATCTTCTACAGTTTTTTCACAGTTGCTTTTTAAGTTTCATGAAAAATTTTGTTTAGTGATGTCATTCCTGAGCGATGACATCATCTCTGAGCAGTCACCCTGGAGATTATTCTGGAAATAAAATGTGTTCTTGTGGTTTCATGCCCGCAGTTTTCCTCTTGATGCACAGTGTATGCATGAAGACGAAGGCACGGTTGTCCTCATCCTCTGATGTGAGCGTTGCTGCGATTGGACTCGTTATAAAACATCTCAGAGGTCTGAGCTGACGTGCAGGCTGTCGCGCTCCAGCGACCTTTTTAGTACAAGGACGCGAAAAATGAGTCTGCTGCCGTTTGAGGTGACAGATGGTTTCCTCTAAGACGGCGTCGTCTGATGTGGACAAAGTCTTCATATTCTTAAAGCCATACTTCATTTGTACGTGTATTTAAATCTTCTGATGCCTCAGAAACTTCATACATCCTATTATTGGCTGCTCATAACGACACACTCAAAATTCTCTCTGAATTTTTTTTCTTGTTGTAGTTAATTGGATAATGTAAGCCTCTAAAACACACCTGATTCTTTGTCCTCTACTTTTTTTTTTTCTTTATATTTACAGTTATTCTAACTCTTATTACTCCAACTAGTCTCAGACCTCTGTAAGTCTCTCCTCTTGACTTTGGAACTATTATCTTAATGTCTGCAGCTAGTCCATAAACGCTCTTAACTAGTCCTTAAACCTTTCCAATCAGTCCACAGATGAACTGAAACTAGTCACTAGTTTTATATTTTTGTAACTAGTTCTCTGGTTCTCAAAGCATCTTTTCTTTTTTCCTTTCACTGCTGTGTTTCAGTGCCGCTGTCTCCGCAGTGGGAATATTGATGTGTTTTATGAATGTAATCGAGTTATTGATGACTTGTCTGCAACTGTGACACTGCACAGCCGTCCAGGGGACCGGTTCTGGGCCCTAAGCCCCGTGTTTGACGCCACTGTTTAATACACTGATGTGACCTCGGCGCAGCAGATTCTGAGGGTTACGCTGAGAAAGCGACTGAAAAAAAAGAGACCCCGCTCACAAAGAGATGGACACGTGATCATCTCGCCACCTTCAGCAGGAGCGCTTCCTGTTAGTCTCTGATGTCGTCTTTTTACTGACGTCTGCAAAATGCGTTCAGCTCTCACATCCAACATTTCTGAGAGATTCAGATCAGAGCTCGGACTCCTTCATTTGTGAGCAGTGTCAGCTGTGAAGAAGCATTCACAGGATGGAAATGTGGCATACATCACCTGGAGATGTTTAAAGGAGCTCGACTGTGCCGTGGTTAGAAGTCATGTGACTGGGTCAGCTGACGTAAAGGTGGTGGTTTCCTTTTGGTGCAGGTGCAGCTGCGGCTGGAGCTGCTGAAGGTTGATGACCAGAGCGCCGACGTCGCCCACAGTTTCCACCTTGGTGAGTTAGAGGATGACGTCATCGTCACATTTAGCAGGTCAACATGTCTCAAGTGTTTTGTTTTCATCAGTCAGCTGATTTTCTTTCCTGGAGACAGGTGATCATTAAATACAGATCACACACAGCTGCCTGTTTTAAAACCAGCCTCCGCTCCAGAGTTTATTCTGAAAAGCCTTTAAAGACTTCATGTCAGAGCCACGCCCCCTCTGATCAGGTGTGCTTGTGGTCCCGCAGCTCGGAGGTTCCAGATGCTGCAGATGCTCGGAGGCCACCTGCAGGAGCTGCTGAGGGAGCAGAAGAGTCTGAGACAGCGACTGATGAGGCCGCTGGCTCTCACTAACCTGCACGTCCAGGCTCACCTGCACAGGTAACGCTTGACGCTCTCAGCATGATGTCACACAGTATCAGAGTGTTCTGTAACGGTCTGTGGTGTATTTCAGGTTCGTGGTGGAGTCCCTGAAACTGATGATGGATTTCATTGAGACACTGGAGGAGAAGCTAAGCTCCGCCCACAGTAGGACCACTGCCAGAGACCGCCTGGCTCTGCTGGTCAGTCACATGGCCTCACGGGTTTGGGGATGGTTCGGTTTCTCTGAGGTTCTGATCCACAGTCAGTCCGTTACCTGCAGCAGGTGGCTTCAGGCCACCCCCTCCCACTCAGACAAACTAAAGTCATGTGCCGCCGTGGATTTTTAGACACCTGAAAGAATCCATCTCACCAGCTTACATTCACAGAAATAGCAATATGTCTGTGTAGGTTTTCAGTCACCCAGGTCATATTAGTCTTTTCTGTCAGGTAAACAGGAAGTTTACCTGACAGAGAAGTTGAGCTGCTGTCTCGGTGTTTGTGTCACTGATGTATGAACTTGTTAGTTTGGATTCAAACGGATGAGTTAAGCCATCAGAGTCAAGCGACGTGAGCAGGAACATTTTCATGTGATGTAAAAATCGATGTTTATGAATGAAGCCTGGTGGGTTTGAAATCAGCAATTTGGGGGTTTATACAGAAACAGGTCAGAGGTCAGAGACGGGTCTCACAGCCTAGATGGAGCATCGATGTTTAGAGGCGTCAAATTTACTGATAGAAACATTTTATCTGTAACGGAGTTTGTCTCTCAGCTCCAAACCGTCCTCGACCACCTCACCATTCGGTCCCTCAGAGATGCCAAACAGCCTCCTCTGATTGGCTGCAGAGGTAATCCCAGTTCACCTGTTACCTGTGTGCGTGTCTCTCTCTCTCTGTCAGGACTCCTCGCTTGCCCATCTGCTGACTCAGGCCTCAGAGATGGAGACTTTGTCCAATCAGATTCTTCAGTGGAAGACAGTGGGCAGCAGCAGCCAAGCGACCTCTGACCCATGACCTTCATCGTGTATTGCACTTTGAATTTTTCTAATAAATGTTTGGAATAAAATCTGATTCTTCTGCTGCTGCTCCTGACTGGTTATTGATCACAGAAAAGGGTTAACCTTTGACCTCTGCATTGGTCAAGAGGTGAAGAAAACACGAGCTGAAACCCGCAGCCGTTCCGTGTTCTTTCACGGATGCGGCCCAGATCGCTCTCTGTGGCTTGTTGTTAGCTCTCCGAAAAGCTGACTACGGATGGCCGGACAGGTAGCTGTTTATAAGCTAACATTGTGCCAGCTAACTTTAGACTAGAGTGTCCTAAAATCCCACTTTCCCTCTGATCTTTCTGATCACATTATCACTTCGTATTAGTTTATTCTAAGTGATCAGTGATGATGGATCCACTTCAGAGGCTAACAGCAGCACAAACACCAAGGATCACTGCCAGAAAGAGGTCAGGATGTCCTCAGCAACTCACCTCAGTATCACTGACACTGGTCAGCAGAGCTTCACTTGTATTGAACTCCTTTTACAAAGTTTTCCAGCTTCCTCCAGAGGAACATTGACGTTTCTCACTGGCACACTGAAAACTGCAGAAACTGCCATTTTAATTCAATGTTAATGAGTAAAAGTGGGCTTGTTTTATTAAAATAATTTTGCTGTGGCTGTCAGAGAGCCATCATCAATCAGTGAAGGCTGATCTTGGATCAGATTATAAATGTCTGCATTAAAGCAATGCTGATGTTTCTGTCTGGAAACCTTCCAAAGCATTTTGTGTCCAGTAAAGCAGAAATAATAAAATCCTCAATAAAAAGTGAGCTTGTTGCAGGCCATCAGTATGATGTTTACTGAACAATGACTTAAAAAAAGAAATTCAGTTCAGTTCAATTCAATTTTATTTTATTTATATAGCGCAAAATCCCAAACAGTCGCCTCTAGGCGCTTGGTATTGCAGGTAAAGACCCTACAATAATACTGAGAAAACCCAACAGTCAAAACGACCCCCTAGGAGCAATCATTTTGCAAAAGTGGGAAGGAAAAACTCCCTTTTAACAGAAAGAAACAGGCTGTGCTAGCTTAACTTTACCTGTAGTCAATAAAATCATTCATGCAATTGCCCGGCATAGCAAACTACTGAGACAGGTAACCAACCCACCTAAACTGCCCCAGTGAAATGAATCCCCGGGGAGCTTTTATAACTTTTAAAGTCAGGCCTTCCCTCTATGTTAGCTAATAGTGAATAGCTTAGTGAATGGTCTATAAAATAACTCCACTGCCACAATCTCACATTTCTGAATTAAAAACAAGTGAAGGCATGACCTCCTACCAGGAGTAGGAGTGTGTATGAGTGTTGGTCTGTGTGTGTCTGTGCTGTATGTTAGCATGATAAACTGCAGCACTGAAAGTGAAATTAACATACTGCCAAATGCAGAAAGAGAAAAGACATGAAAAATGGATCTAAGTGAAATAAAACTGCAAACATCAAAACAACATTTTTAAAACTACAAAAAGAAGCGGGGAAAGAAAAAAACAACAACAGAAGGTCGATTATACCGACGTTAATGAACATATCTAGGAAAAGAGTATACATTTCTGAAAAAAAATTAAATCATTATTTTGTGACCACCTGTGACGAAACGAATATCAAATCATGCCAATAGATTACGTCGATGAAGCGCACAAATTTTCTTTTTTTTTCACACCGATTTTGAGTCAGTGGGTCACATGACCTGGAAGCTATTGAAGAAAAATCCCAATTTCTTAATTAAAAAATTGCTAAAAAATATTAAAATGCTTAAAATGGAATTAAAATGAGTGTGCCTCATCTGTCTAGACTAGTAGAACAATTTCACACCGATTTTGAGTCAGTGGGTCTCATGACCTTGAAGATATTGAAGGAAAATCCCAATTTCTTAATAAGAAAATTGCTAAAAAATAATAATAAAAGGCTTAAAATGGGATAAAATTTTGTGTGCCTCATCTGTCTGGACTAGTAGAACAATTTCACACCGATTTTGAGTCAGTGGGTCACATGACCTGGAAGCTATTGAAGAAAAATCCCAATTTCTTAATAAAAATTTGCTAAAAAATATTTAAATGCTTAAAATGGAATTAAAATGAGTGTGCCTCATCTATCTAGACTAGTAGAACAATTTCACACCGATTTTGAGTCAGTGGGTCACATGACCTGGAAGCTATTGAAGGAAAATCCCAATTTCTTAATAAAAAAATTGCTTTAAAAAAAAGTAAAATGGCTTAAAATGGGATAAAAATTTGTGTGCTTCATCGACGTAATCTATTGGCATGATTTGATATTCGTTTTATCACAGGTGGTCACAAAATAGTGATTTTATTTTAAAAAATTTTCTCAAGAGTGTTTGGTTCGGAAATTTATTGATGGTCCCTAAGTGAACCTCCGCGCGTGAGAGGAGGGAGCGGCAGAGAGCGGCTGGCCGAAATCTGAGTCCCTGAATCGTATCAACCGTGAGCTAGATGCCGCTAACTTCGCGGAGCTTGAATATCCAATATCCAACTTGAAACTAACTTCACCGCGGTCAGTCGGAGGAGGAGCTGCTCACAGATCAGCTGATACCGCGTAACGTCACTACAGCTAATTTCATTCCAGAGCTTTTAATAAAGTTTAAAATAAATTTTTTTCAAAGAACCTCTAGTAGAATGTATATTTACATATTAAAGTAAAATAAAATTCTTGATGTAACTGTATAAATATTGTTTTAAATAAAGCCTTTGTGTTTCCGGTGGGCTCCGGTTAGATGACGCAGTGTTTCCGGTGTTTTGGATGACGTTCCTCTGGCGGAGTCTCGGTTCTGCTGCTGTTTAACGAACAAACTCACCGGCACGGTAAGACTCGAACCTCTGTCCGCTCCTGTGGTTCTCGGTTCTCCGGACCGGATCCACTGCCGCCGCCGGAAGTGCCTCTCTGTCCGCATGAGCCTCGGACAGGCTCCGCGTATGCTGTCCGAGCTGACTAGACCTAATGCCAACCCTCGTTCTCGCTAGCTGCTACCTGTAAGCAGCTGACGATTAATCAGTGGAATTATCGATCACGTGATGAGGAGCTGATCGATGTTCTGATGAGTTCTGTGTGATCAGACGGTCTGAAGGTGATTTTACCGAACAGCTGTTTGAAATCCACCGTTTACACCTAGAAACCCGGTGAGGGCTCCGGGGGTTTCTGCAGATCATCAGAGTAGCAAAAATGTTTCTAACCTCCATCAGAGTCCAGAGAGTCCGTATGAGGCGTTTCTGGAGGTCTGAACGGGTCACTGAGGGGGCTCCATGGACGTTTTTCCTTTAATATGTCAGTGCCTTCATGTCATGTGTCACTATTTGCGTTTACAGATAGACGATATTTAACCATCTGATCAGTTTCCTGCTCGATCAATGGGGCCAAGCAGCTTCTTTCAATGATCAGAACACAAAGCACGGATAACTAAATCAATAATAAATTAAACCAGAGATCATGTTTACTGAACTGGGGATCTGTTGCTCTCACTGCAGAACAGTAACAGAGGAGTTACGGGTTTGCATGTAGATGTGAACAGAAGGACATTGTTCAGTTTAATTGTTCTGAAGATATTCAGAATTGAAAAATGCAAACCGTTTCAGAGATGCTGAGATGAGATGATGGTCAGGTGTCAGGGTGGTACAGCTGTAAATATGAGACTTTAATCTCCTGGAATCTCAGGGCTGGTTGATGGTTCATGTCTTAGGTCACCACTTGCATTTACAGATAGATGTTCACAGTGAGCATGGACCTCAGATGGTCTAAAATGTGAACATGTAACTCCTCCATCAGCTTTTAGAAGTAAAGAAGTCTTTTAGATGAGAAGTGGCACATTTTCAAGAGCCGAAAAGAGAGCCTTCAAATTTTTTCAGACTTCATTTCAAAACATAAGAAAGTTTATGTATCTTAAAAGGTGAGAATCCACTGAGGTAGAGCAGCCGATGAAATCAAAGGAAGTAAGTGATGAGCTCAATAAAAAAAGAAGACAATGTAATAAGAGCTAAAATCCAACATGAATACAGGTGTAAAGATCAGCTGTATCTGTGTCAGTGGAGCTGAAGCAGGGGTTAGAGGAAGTGATGAGCTTTATGTCCAGAACATTGTGCAAAGTGAGATCAGGAGTTATTAATTATCCGTAGTCCTTGAACAAGCTTTGCATCAGCTGATGGAGGAATTCAAACAGTTCATTAGAAACAGCAGCGACACACCCGGGATTACATCATAACATGGACTTTTTCATCTCAGATAGTCTTCTGCTCGACCAACTCAGATTTGCCTTTTATGGTCCAAAGTTTGGAGATGTATAATGATTGCTGTAAAGTTTTAGCTTCATATACAGTACCAGTTAAAAGTTTGGAAATGAGGGCGCCCGGGTGGCTCAGGGGTGGAGCAGGCGACCACATGTATATGTCGCTTTGCAGTGCGGGCAGCGTGAGTTTGAGTCCTGGCTTGTCGCCAGTTCGCCCGCGTGTCTTCCCTCGTATCTTTCCCCCTTTCCTGTCTCTCTATACTGCCAATAAAGCCGCTGTGGCTAAAAAATAAATATATAAAAATTTGGGAGTGAGTGTGTCCAAACTTTTGACTGGTACTTTCTATATATCAGGACAGCATGGTTGTGCAGTGGTTAGTGTTGTTTCCTCACAGCAGGAAGGTCCTGGGTTCTGGTCCTGGCCAGGGCCTTTTTGTGTGGGGTTTACATGTTCGCTGGTTTTCTCTCCTCTTGGCAGGAAGTGCGCCACCGCCACCTGTCAGCTGAATTACTGAGCACGCTCAGTAGGAGGGCTTCCCTCCACAACGCTCTCATTCACACAGTAAGTGGGTTAATTTCACTGAAACACAAAATTCTGATGCCACGGCAACAAAACCAAGACAAGAAATGGCAGTGTGACACAGAAACACACGGTGACAATGGTTTTTAGTTTCAGGACGAGAATTCAGACCGCCATCATGGTGCTCGCCGACCTGGGGAGAAAGATCACCTCAGCGCTGAGGTCACTCAGCAATGCCACCATCATCAATGAAGAGGTGAGTGCTACACAATGGCTGATCTGAGCACCAAATCAACACCCGCTGGGGGTCTGTGACTCACCCTGAGTGTGTGTGTTTTCAGGTGCTGAATGCCATGTTGAAGGAGGTGTGCGCTGCTCTGCTTGAAGCCGACGTCAACATCAAGCTGGTCAAACAGCTCAGAGAGAACGTCAAGTGAGTGTGGTCCCCTTCAGTCCTCGCTGCTGGTCCTGGTCTAAGGGGTTCTGGTCCAAGGGTCCTGGACTGGCTCTGGAGCATGTCCAGTCCAGCTGTGGTGAACTCTGCTTCTTCTTGTCCCTGCAGGTCTGCCATAGACCTGGAGGAGATGGCCTCAGGGCTGAACAAGAGGAGGATGATCCAGCACGCTGTCTTCAAGGAGCTCGTCAAGGTCAGATCTTCTTCTGATTCTGGATCAGGACAACACCAACAGGAAGTGGTCAGTGTGCACAGGTGTGCGAATCTAACAGTGTAACATGTTTGTATGTGTCATGTGACCCAGCTAGTGGACCCCGGCGTGAAGGCGTGGGACTCCCACCAAAGGCAAGAACAATGTTATCATGTTCGTCGGACTGCAGGGCAGTGGCAAAACTACCACCTGCTCCAAGGTGACCTCACACACATACACCTGAGTCATAGCCCCAGCACCTGTATACACAAACCCCACCCCCTGTAGTGTGTTCTCATTGTGATTGATGTGTTTCCCGCAGCTAGCGTATTATTACCAGAGGAAAGGCTGGAAGACCTGCCTGATCTGCGCCGACACCTTCAGAGCAGGTGAGCTATTTTCATTCACATAATGCTATGTGTCATTTCCTGTCAGTCAGATGACCACCATCATCATTGTCTCTTCTCTCTCAGGTGCCTTTGACCAGCTGAAACAGAATGCTACCAAAGCCAGGATCCCCTTCTATGGCAGGTGAGTCTCAAACCGGCAACACCCTCTGCTCTTACCTCTGCGTGATGTGTTCAGGGTCCTTCTGACAGTCTGTTTTCTTCAGTTATACAGAGATGGATCCGGTGGTGATCGCCTCTGAGGGCGTGGAGAAATTCAAAGCAGAGAACTTTGAGATCATCATCGTGGACACGAGTGGACGACACAAACAGGAGGACTCACTGTTTGAGGAGATGCTGCAGGTCTCCAACGCTGTGGTGAGTCCCTGAACGCACCGCTTCAGGTGTGTAGTTCTGAGCTGCCTGAAAAGACGCAAAGTGCTGTTATGTATGTGTGTGACGGTATCTGATATCTGTAACTGTTGAGATGGGTCTCTGCTTCTGTTTCTGTAGCAACCGGACAACATTGTGTATGTGATGGATGCGTCGATCGGGCAGGCCTGCGAGTCTCAGGCCAAAGCCTTCAAAGACAAAGTGGACGTGGCGTCAGTCATTGTCACCAAACTGGACGGGCACGCCAAAGGAGGAGGAGCTCTGAGCGCGTAAGCGTAGCATCCTCTTCTGCGTGATGATGTCATACAGCCATTATGGTTTACCACCTTCTTCTGCTGTTTCCTGGCAGCGTTGCAGCCACACGGAGTCCCATCATCTTCATCGGGACAGGCGAGCACATTGATGACTTTGAGCCTTTCAAGACACAACCGTTCATCAGCAAGCTACTTGGTAAGGATGGTGGGGGGTGTGCAGCCGGAATGCGCACGCGTGCACACAAACGCACACACAGTGCTTCATGTCTTTTGGAGCTGCTGTGATTGGTTCGGTCAGTTCAGTGTTGGTGATCTTTTGATTTAAAGCATCTCAAAGATTTGACACTGAGTCGTTTTCATGGAAACTCATCGACTCCTCTTCCTGTCAGGAATGGGCGACATCGAGGGATTGATCGATAGAGTGAACGAGCTGAAGCTGGACGACAACGAGGAGCTGATCGACAAGCTGAAACACGGTGAGATGGCAAACATACCACCCACACTACATGCACTGCACTGTGGGTAATGTGACTGATCTTTGACCTTTGGCCCACAGGCCAGTTCACCCTCAGAGACATGTACGAGCAGTTCCAGAACATCATGAAAATGGGCCCCTTCGGACAGATCATGGTACACAAACTCACCTGAAACTCACCTGAAGCTGAGAGATGGCAAGGTTCACTGACTCTGTGTGTGTGTGTGTGTGATGCCTTCAGGGTATGATTCCAGGCTTCGGTACAGACTTCATGAGTAAAGGAAATGAACAAGAGTCAATGGCTAGACTGAAGAAACTGATGACCATCATGGACAGCATGAATGACCAGGGTAACGCACACGCGCACACACGTGCACAGAGCTGGTACTGATGGATGGTCTGGGTCAGGCTTGGGTCCATACTCCTCTCACTGGTTTCTCTGGTTCTGTGCAGAGCTGGACAGTAAAGATGGGGCAAAGCTGTTCAGCAAGCAGCCCAACAGGATCCAGAGGGTGGCCCGGGGCTCGGGGGTCGCCACCAGAGACGTTCAGGAGCTCCTGACCCAGTACACAAAGTTCGCCCAGATGGTCAAGAAGATGGGAGGCATCAAAGGACTCTTCAAAGGTACCAGCACCTGCTGGAACCGGGTCCTCTGCTGGACATGCAGCTGGAAGGAGGAGGTCTAAAGGGTCTGAGGAGAGTTTTGAGGAATATGTGAGAAGGTCTAAAGCAGGGGTCTCCCCCCAAAATCTTTCTTCTGGCCCACAAATTGATGTCAAAAATACAACACACTTTGGCCCTTTAAGTTAATTGTTTCAAATTATGATCCCCCCCCAATTAAGACATCCATTTCTCCTGTAATTTAAGTGATAGAAGTATTGTATTTAAAAAAAACAATTCAGATTTTGTTTTTCTTCTCAACAATTGTTTTGAGTTTGGTGGAATCCAGTCTGCCTTATATGTAAGGATAAACTTGCCATTCTGAAGAAGTTCAATCTCAAGCGTTTTGCGACTAAACTCGGACAGCATGATGAGAAGAACGAGGTAGATGAACAGGAAAAAAAACTAGCTGAGCAGCTTCAAAGAGGACTGCTATCCCAGCAACAACCTTTCCACAAAGGTCTGAGGGGATCTTAGGAGGGCTGAGTAGGTCTTCAGGGTTAAAACTGTCTTAAAACAGGCTTAAAACTGCCGCTGATGTTTGTGGTGTGTTGGTTGTTTTTCAGGAGGAGACATGTCGAAGAACGTGAACCCGTCTCAGATGGCCAAACTGAACCAGCAGATGGCCAAAATGATGGACCCTAGAGTTCTGCACCACATGGGTAAGACCTGACCTGGATACAGCTGCAGGTTTCCACACTTGTACGGTGCCCTGGAGAGTAACGTGTGTGTGTGTGTGTGTTTCTGCAGGTGGCATGGCAGGCCTCCAGTCAATGATGCGCCAGTTTCAGCAGGGTGCTGCTGGCAACATGAAGGGCATGATGGGATTCAACAACATGTGACCGCTGACCAATCAGTTGCCTTAATTACAGGCTCTGCCTCCTGACAAATGGAGAGGTGGGGCTTAGTTACCTGTTCTCTGCTGCTTTCATGGAGAAACAACAAATAGATTGGAGGAGGAGAGGAGGGTGTTTGGGTTAATTTAAATGTGTAAGATGAAAATAGAGCAGAGTGTCCTAATTGGACGAGATGATGATGATGATGATGATGAAGATTAGTAAGTGATGTATTTTTGGCATTTAATAAATGTTTGCACCATTTTACACCTGCTGTTGTTTTTTTTTTGTTTTTTTTTTTCTTTCTTCACTGCTGTGCTGGACAGGAAGTAAAAGTCTGGGATTTTCAGAATAAAGTCAGCCTGTTTGAGTAAAGCTGTAAAATAAATAAATTGTAAGGTTTCAGTCAAAATTCTGACATGAGTAAATGTTTTTTAAAATTTGAAATAAGAACATCATCTGCAGGAAATATTTATTATTTGACAACATTATTTAAAATAATGTCAATAGAAAGTTAAGTGTGAGGTAAAACTTTTAGACTTTATTCCAAGAACATTTAATCAGCAGTGGTTTGATGATGATAAATAAAATCCGCAGTTTGAATGTGAAATGTGACACTCAAACTTTTATTACCTGAGATCAGCTGCCTGGATGAATTAAAGTGATCTCAGTTTCTTAAATATTCACAACAGTGTGTTAGTTTCAGTTTAAAGAGTTTGCTCCTTTTATTTCAGCTCTGCCGTTGACGACAGACGGCAGTCAGCCGATCCGTCTGGCAACTTCTTCTTAAATTTGCTGCTGCTTGGTCATATGTATTTGAAATCTGAACCGTGGCACAGATGCTCTTTGGCTAAGGCTCTTCAAAACTGGGGAGAAGGATTTTACATTCTTGACTTTTGTAATTTATTGAATTTTTAAAAATTTCATTAATTTTCCAGAAATAATGCACGTTGATGTTTAATCCCTGCTCCTCCCGTATTCTGAGGCCTACTATTGAAACTTGTTGTGACTATTCAAAATACAAAGCTCCAGGAAGTGCTTCAGACAAACTTTCTTTTCATTTAGATAAACAGCAGATTCATTTTCAACTTTAATGACTGCTTCTCCCTCATTGATCCTTATTCCTCTGAAACTTGTCAGGAATATTCACTGGGCAATATCCAACAAAATATTGCTGATTTTTATTTTTATTTTTTTTACATTTCTAAAATCAAAACTTTAAAAACATATTTTTAAAAAAGTATCAGCTCAGTGATGGTCATAGTGAGCCCTCTGCGTGGGTGGATTTTGTCAGAGTGAGCCCTCTTTGAGTGGTCAGACTCGTGGATTTGTGGCAGAGTGAGCGCTCGCTCTGTTTCGCTTCTCTGTGCCTTGACGTGGCGCGCCGCCATATTGTTTTGCTGCGTTGTCAGTGGAGAACGGCGGCAGCTTCAACGGCGGTGAGTTTCTGATTTACCTGCAGCACGGACTCACCTGGACCTGTCAGAGCTCCGGCCTCACCCGGACTCTGTCGGGTCACATGTATGTGTGTTTCGTTGCTGTCACCTATGTGACGTCAGTATGGCAGCGGCTCCGTTAGCCGGAGTTAGCCGTTAGCTCAGCGATACCTGCTGTGTAACGTTATAAAAACTGGGCTGAGGCGGTGTTGAGTCCTCAGCTTCAGGTGTACTGATGTTAGCAGCTACCTGTTCCACACACTTGATGCTGTCACACACCTGCAGTTGTCGCTCAAGTAGCTGCTGACATCAATTCACCTAGTGTCGCAGCATCTTTGATTTCAAACATGCTGGACTTTAAATCCTGGAAAAGTCGCGGAAAGTTTGGTGGGCGCAGGTGTGGTCACTTAAGAGTCACACCTGTCAGAATGGCGCTATTTTGGCGATGATAATGATGCTTCGGAGATTAAGTTTCAGCCTCAGATGTAACTGTAGAAATGCGCCTATGGTGAGTCCGGAGGATCCAGCAGGACTACAGGGACCCGCAGTCCGCCCACCCCGCTCACCAGACTCCGTTCAGTTTTTGCGAGATTTTAGATTCGGCCTGTTTTCATGGGGTTTCAGTTGGAGCCGCAGCTGGTTTCTCATTTCTTTGAGTGTCCTGCGAAGCTCAGCTGGAGATCAGAAAAACTGGACTCCAGTATATCCAGCTAGGACTGCGGGGTTTTGGCTCCATGGGGTCATAAATGAGTCTCAGAGAAAATTTTAGGTTTCTGCATTTTCAGTACTTTTTCCATTAAATCCAAACTTTATGGAGCTTTCTCTCTCTCGGAGTCTTACTGACCTTTGACCCCATATCAGTCTGCGTTTGTTATCTTTGAAGTCCAATATCAACCTGAGGCTGGGCAGGAAATTATTTTAGCATTCAATTCTTTCTTGGTTCCACATTTATTATTATTATTGTTATTTCTGCAGGGTTTGATGGTTTGGTAGTGACTCATTTTTCTGTTTGTAGAACATAAAATCATTTTAATGTTTCCATAAAAACTGATTTTCTTTAAATTCATGGTTTTAATCCGGGACTCCGGCAGCTGTTTACTTCCTGTCATCATTAATGGCAGCCTCTGTGCTGTGATCGTCTCTGGGTTTGATTAGAGTTTATTGATTAGTCTTATGTCAGTCTGTGAGGCACCTCTTACCTGTGAGACTCACCAGAGTTGTGTTGGTACAACTGAGATAAACATTAAAAAAACACCACCAGGAGAGATAAGCCTGACCTTTGAAACAACAAAGAAGGTGTTCATACTCCTTTGCTGAGGGGCAGTAAAGGTGTGTTAGCACTTTAAAATCTTCCAATCTGAACAAACATGACTTCAGAAGAAAGTGGGCGGGGCATATCCCCACACTCCCTGTATCACTGCATTACTCTCACACTGCCGCCCCCCTTCACTTTTATCCAACAGCTGACCCCCCCTCCCATCTCCCTGCGTTGCCATGGCGACCTTCCCAGAGTACATCGCTCAGAACGAGGAGCGTGACGGCGTCCGCTTCAGCTGGAATGTGTGGCCGTCGAGCCGGCTGGAGGCAACCCGGATGGTGGTGCCGGTGGCGGCTCTGTTCACCCCGCTGAAGGAGAGGACCGACCTGCCACCCATCCAGTATGAGCCGGTTCTCTGCAGCCGCGCCACCTGCCGCGCTGTCCTCAACCCGCTCTGGTATGCATTACAGCCGCCACTTTTTTGCCTGCCTCACACCTGTCTGCCCGCACTCATCTGTATGTGTGTCCCTGTGTTTCAGCCAGGTGGACTACAGAGCCAAGCTGTGGGCCTGTAATTTCTGCTACCAGAGGAACCAGGTGAGTGCCACAAGTCCCACCCCTCTGTCATATGCTGCAGGTGTTACAGGTGGACTCTGACTCTGCCTCTGTCTCAGTTTCCTCCATCCTATGCTGGGATCTCTGAGGTAAACCAACCTGCTGAGCTGCTGCCTCTGTTCTCCACCATCGAATATGTGGTTCAGGTGAGTCGTACAGATGGGAAAGACAGATAACAAACTGTACTGTCAGGTGTGTGAGCCTTTGTGGTCTTTCTCGTCAGAGAGGCCCTCAGATGCCCCTTGTCTTCCTGTATGTGGTGGACACCTGCATGGAGGACGAGGACCTGCAGGCGCTGAAGGAGTCTCTGCAGATGTCGCTGTCTTTGCTTCCGCCCACTGCGCTTGTTGGGCTCATCACCTTCGGCCGCATGGTCCAGGTGCATGAGCTCGGCTGCGAGGGGATCTCCAAGAGCTACGTCTTCAGGGGGACCAAGGACCTGAACGCCAAACAGCTGCAGGTACATTACTTATGGATGACCTTCAGGGGGCAGTTCCTGATGTTTAGAATCCAGGTGGGCTAACAGCATTTGTATTTTCTGCAGGAGATGTTGGGTCTGACCAAACCTTCGGCCACTCAGGGACGAGGTCCTCAGGTGGCCCCACAGCAAACATTCAACAGGTGAGCTTCCAGTCCCTCTGAGTGGGTGTGATTGAAAGAAATGTGTGGTCACAGCTCAGGTGTTCCTCATATTGAACTTTCATCCAGGTTCCTGCAGCCCGTGCAGAAGATTGACATGAACCTTACCGACCTCCTGGGGGAGCTGCAGCGTGACCCCTGGCCCGTAACCCAGGGCAAGAGACCGCTGCGCTCCCTGGGTGTTGCCATGTCCATTGCCGTGGGCCTCCTGGAGGTGAGGGGGTGGGGCTTTTAGGTGGATGGTTAAACATGGTGTGGAAGTCTCACAGACTCTGATTGATGTCTGGGGGTTTTTTTTAACCACAGTGCACCTTCCCCAACACTGGTGCACGCATCATGACATTCATCGGAGGCCCGGCAACGCAGGGGCCCGGCATGGTGGTGGGAGACGAGCTGAAGACACCGATCAGGTCCTGGCATGACATCGAGAAGGACAACGCCAAGTTCATGAAGAAGGCCACCAAAGTGAGTGATACTTGATCATAGACCATGTGACCTGATTTCTACCTACACCTTATTATTATTGTTATTATTATTATTATTATTATTATTAATGACTATTAATATTTATTATGACTATTTCAATATTATCACTGCAGTCATTGTTATTATAATTCTTTTTATTTATTTATTATTCATCGTTATTTTTTTTCCTGCTGTGCATCGCAGCACTACGAGTCTCTGGCCAACAGAGCGTCTACTAACGGTCACATCATCGACATCTACGCCTGCGCCCTCGATCAGACCGGTCTCCTGGAAATGAAGTGCTGCACGAACTACACCGGGTAAACACACCCACACACACCTGAACCCAGACCCTCTGAAAGTTTAGCAGATTGCGTAGCGCCCCCTGTGGTCATAGTGGTGTGTGATGTGTGCATCTCTGTCCCACAGCGGTTACATGGTGATGGCCGACTCCTTCAATACGTCTCTGTTCAAGCAGACCTTCCAGAGAGTGTTCACCAAAGATGTCCAGGGATCCTTTAAAATGGCCTTCGCCGCCACGCTGGAGGTCAAGGTATGAATGAAAAGCGTGGAAGAACACAGAGACCCCACCCCCGGATCACCCATATCGCAGCTTACTAATAACCCCTACTGTGTTTTCTGCCGCAGACGTCCAGAGAGATCAAAGTGTCCGGAGCCATCGGGCCCTGCGTTTCACTGAATGCCAAAGGACCTTGTGTCTCTGAGAACGTACGTGAAGCTGCAACTCTGCCCCCTGCAGGCAGTGACAGGAAACACAGTATTTTTAAAAAATTATAATATTTTCAGGTCCGGTATTTACTGATGTCATCACTAAAAATCTGCAAACTTATATTTTATTTTATGAATTCATATATTTATTTATTATTGATTAGTTTCAAGGATAACTTGCATGTAAAACATGTTGGGTAAATTAAATCTGTTAAAATATGTGATCAAAAGTGTCTGTGTGATCTCAGTCATCCAGGTCCTGGTAACCTCTGGAGTCTGAAAAAAGGTGACTGGACTTTGTTAAGTTTCTTGAAGACATTTCACATCTCATCTGAAAGGCTTCTTCAGTTCTAAAACCAGAAGGTGGAGAGTCTTGGGTACTTAAACTCCAGTGGGGGTGTCCCTGGAGGTGTTCGTTCATCCACTATTGTCATCCCTTATGTAGCAGGTGTGAGAACCTCAGGAGAATTTTTCTCCAAGCATGACATCCCAATATGCATAAGGCAAAAATTGGTTTGTCCCAAGGACGAAACTCCCAAACTCAAGATAAGCAACATAGTATCTGCTGTGCAGTGCAGTGAGGAGTGCTTGGACCTCTGCATTGGAGGAGCCAAACAGCCTCTTCACAAACGCATGACGCAACATAGAAGAGCTTCCTCAAGAGAACAAAACTAAGCCATACATCTACACCTAAAGGTCAAAGGTCATTTTTTGAACATGGCAGTGTTCACATTTTGAACCAGGAAGACAGATGGTTTGAAAGAGTAGAAGAAGACGTCTATGTCCTCTGAACGACCATCATTAACAGAGGAGGTGGTTTATGACACCAGCCCTACTCCACCTATAAAGCAGTCCTGAGCACCTCAACCCCCATTCATACTTTTTTTCAGGTGATGCTCAATAGATCAGTTGATAGAGTGGGGTGAAGTCTCACAGTGGATTTACCTGAAACCACTGATTGTAATGACACTTTCTTTCACACCTTGGTGCATGTGATAATGCACATGAACAATATGGCATCCACCACATCCATCACAACCACCTCCAGGGGACACTCCCACTGGGGTTTAAATACCTGGGTCTCTCCACCTTTTGGTCTGAGAACTGAAGAAGCCTTTGGGATGAGAGGTGAAACAGCTTCACAAACTTTAAGTAGTTCAATCACCTTTTTTCAGACTCCAGAGAAAGCTGTGATCAAACAGCTCTCTGATAAGCCCTCTAAAAGTTCATGGGTTCAGAAACTTACTGATAATCTAAAAACTGATGGGGTATTTCAGTCAAACAGGAAGTCAGGTACAGGTGAATCCTCAGGTGGAACATGTGTGTAGTTCCTTGTCTAGCTGGCAGGGGGCAGAATAACACAGAATGTGACTGTTTTTCAGGAGATTGGCACAGGAGGAACCTGTCAGTGGAAGATCTGCGGGCTGGATCCAAGCACCACTTTGGCCCTTTACTTCGAGGTCGTCAACCAGGTATGAGCACCTGACCTCTGTCCTTTGCCTGATGTGAAACTTGATCTGAAGCTGCTAAATTATTGACATCCACCAATAAGAAGAACATTTAGTTTTAAATTATCCTGTACTGGTGTCCCAGTACTGGATGATGTTACAGATCCTGCTATCGACAAAATAAGAGCTTGTGTTTGAGCCAACAAAATAAAAGCACCGGGGATGCTCAGGGAGTGAAATTCTGATGTTTAAAACAACAGTTTGGCCAGTGCTCATCTGTTTGTGCTTTATTTATTTAGTTTTTTAATTTGCTGTTACTATTTCATAAACACAACAGTTTTTAAGTTTTCCAGCAATTACTTTAAAAACTAAACCAGCAAAAAGTTGAAGCAACCAAACTTTAGCCCCAGCTGATGTATCGCTGCTGTTCAACAAAATAAAAGCTCCGACTCACAGTATGTGCAGCTCAGCCCACGGAGACTTTACCGCTGTATAAAATGAGTCAGTCGCAGGTGAACAGGTGCTGCAGGACTCAGGTGAGTTTGTGGATGAAAAGTTTTCACTGATGAGACAAAATGTGAAAACAAACTGGTTCTTTTTTAATATTACTGTTTAATTCCACATTTTCTGCACACCAGCGCCCCCATCAGGCTGGGATCCCACACACCAGAACACTAAACAAAACTACATAACAGGCAGAGAATTAGTTTACATTCACTTTAACTCCATACAGCAGGGTGCAGATGCTGACTTCCACTCTGCACCCAGTTTGTTCAGCATCCTTTAACCTGGTCGAGGCTCTTGTCTTTTCATCATGCTGCAGTTCATGTGCAGCACATCTTTAAGCTCAGCTTTTAAAAGCTTATGGTGTAACTGGAGCCCACGGTCTCCCACAGATATCTGAAGCCTTCAGGAAGGAATCCCTCTTGGTGACATGAAGCTGAGGGTCAGGACTTTTCACAGCAGGTACTCCAAACCACGCCGCAGCAGATTAATGACTGACCTGTCCTGTGGATGGATCATCTCAGACGTTCTTTGATGGAGTGTATCTCTGTGCTTCAGGGACCCTCAACATGAACTTATACTTAGAGTAGTTTAACCTCCATCTTCACCGTGCTGATGTTTGTATCAGTGTAACCAGAGCTCTGCTTTATTGGAGCTGAAAGAGTTTGGACTGTTTAACTGTGTTTGATATTGAACTGAAGGAGGAAATGGTTATTGTCATCAGACTTAATGAGCAGATTCTTCCATGTGGATGCTGAATCACCTCACCTTCATCTTGGGCAAAAAAAGCTGAAGCCTGGAGATAGAAGTGTGATGACCAGCTGGGAGTTAACTCTTCAGTTTTAGAGAAAAGCTTCAATAGTCATTGAAAAGCTGATGAGATGTTTCAGGGTTTAGGTTCAAACAGCCTAATCATCAAAGTGTGCAGTCTTCAAGCACAGCGTTACATCAGACATGTTGATGGCCACAAGCACCAAAAAGATCAAATGAACTGAAATGGAAGGATGGACTACATTTCCCAGAGTGCACTCTCACCATCACAGATCTCATGATGGTGACGCAGGAGTGGTTGCTGGGAGGATCACAGTGGTGTTGGTGTTTTGGGTGAAGATGGGGGCTGTGATGTGGTTGTACTTGTTGTTGTTGTTGTGCTGATGTGATTGGTTGCGTGTAGGTGGAAGGCAGAGCTCTGGGAGCAGGATTCCAGGAACATCCCAGAACATGGACACCTCTGAATGAAACTGCGGAAACTTCGACTCACTGCCGCCCTGTACCTGCTGGAGTCACAGAGGCAGACAAGAAGTCATGTTCCTGCTCACGATGGCATGATTAAGGCATCATAATGACATATTATTACCCCTTTAATACTTACCTGAGCCTTTGATAATGAAAGCAACCTGAAAGCTCAAGTCTCACTTACGTCTGGGTCATGCAGGTGATCCACGGGTTGAGCGCACCACTGGTCAGAACCAGCCAAACGGAGACAGCGGCGGTCACGGCCGGACTCTGCTGACCACTGAACGTCTCGTACATACACACAGAGATGTAGGGCAGCCAGCAGACCAGCAAGCACACTGCCAGGAGACAGGAAACTGAGTCTAATGACCACATCAGAACCAATCAGACAGACAAAGGCTTCTACAAACGAGCTGAGGTTTGTGAACTAGTAGAAGAGGTTCAGGGACTAGTTAAAAAGACTAGGTCTAGCTTCTGAGGTATGGAACTCAGTTATAGATATCTGGAGAGTAGCTGCAGATGTTTAGAGACTAGTTGTGGAGGTAGAGCACCTTGTTTATTCAAAGACAAACAGCTTTAACATGAGCAGATCTGAAACAATTTGAATTGATGGTGCAAACATGAACCTTTAGGTAGGTTTGTATGTCACTCAGATTGTCTGCAGCCTGCTGTGGTGACCTTTTACCCTCCTTGTGTTTATGACCTCAGTGTTTGTCACTATAATGAGAGTAATGGCAGTGAGTCATGAAGGTAAACATGGATGCTGATCCTCAGAGACAGTCACTGTGACACTGAGGTTTAATTTAGGTGGTTATCAGCTGCAGTCCTGTAGTCACGTGGCTCTGCTGTTTGTTTTGAGTTTATGAGGACATTTTCTGTCCACACATGAAGCTGCTCTCCTTTTTGTGATGTTTTCAGACTTCAGATGTATAAATGAATAATATAATTTCACGACCTGTTCACCGTTATAGTCCGTTTGTCTTGACCTTCAGGTAGAGAATCATCAGGTCGTGGCAGATTAAAGGTCATTGAAATAAAAGCTCAGCGAGGATGGGAGGTTTGTTTTCCTGCACTGTAGCAGCTGCCACAGTCAATAAAGAACCACCACAATTGTTAACAACACTGGAGCTATGAATAGAAAAAGGTTTTATATCAACTGAACATTTTTTTGATGTGTCCGACTAAATCAACAGAACTTTGATGAACTTTTTACTGACATGGCGGTTAGTAAGGAGGGCTGTCCTAGAGGAAAAATACCTGAACTCAAGATAAAACAATCTGTAACTACTGAGATCAGTGGACTGCTTTCCAGGGTTTGTGGGCTAGTTTCTGAAGTTGAACTAGTTGGAAAGCTGTGAGTGTTCAGACATTTGTAAACTAGCTAGAGCACTTTTTTGAGCATTTTTCAGGATTTGTTCTAGAGGTTTGTGACTAGTTTTACAGGTTTGTGGGCTTCATATTCTGAGCACTAGTTAGTTAGTTCTGAGGACTAGTTGGAAAGGCTTGAGCATTTGTGTCAGAGATTTGTAGCTGTAGATTTTGAGCATTTTGAGGATTAAATATGTTTGTGGACTAGTTTCAGAGGTTTGCAACCAGCTCCCATTTTTCCAGACTTCTGTGTGTGAGAGAAACTGTTGAAATGTGAAACAAAACATGGAGGTTTGAAGTTTTCACAGAGGGCATCAGTTTGTAAGGACAGGACAGGGTGTGACCTCTGTCACTGTAAAATCAAGGTACAGCTGGAGCTCACCTGAGGTTGCGACCATCACGATGGAGCTCCTCAAGTAGTTGCTGGCAGGAACGTAGAAGCAGTGCAGCTCATTGCACATGAACGTTCCCCTCCTGGCCTGTTTCCTGGCCACATAGATGATGTATCCATACAGCGAGCACATAGTGAGGATTGGCAAAATGATGCCCACCCCCATCCACAGCAGCACAAAGTACCTGTTCTCCAGGGTGAAGCTCGGGGAGCAGAGGAACCGCGACTCGCTGTAGGCATAACTGCCGAAACCCAGCAGTGGCATCGTGGCGTTCACTAGGCAGAACAGCCAGACCACAACCAGCACCACCCGGCTTCTCCCCGCTGTCCAGATGCTGTTGAAGCTGAGGGCAAAGCAGATCTCTGTGAACTTGTAGATGGTGGCCCAGGTGAGCGAGTGCAGGGAAGCGGTCTGCAGAAGAAGGAAGATGAAGCCGCTGCCCTGACAGAAGGCATCCTTGCTGGAGTATTCAGCAGGCTGGAAGAGGCTGTTGTAGGCTCCAATGGGGATGGTGGAGAGTCCGAGGGTGAGGTCGCTGAGACTGAAGCTTAGGGTGAGGCCCAGTGTGTCGGACTGAAGCTCCTTGTTCAGGAGGAGCACCAGCACGAGTAGGAGGTTTCCACTGACGGAGACCATGCTCGACAGCACCATGAGAGCGGCGTACAGCGTGCTTAAAGCATCTGCCATCTTCACACAGACTCACAGGACAGGAAGTAGGTCACTGATGGCATCACTGAGTAGAAGTCTCCTCCAAAGTCCACCGCGTGCTGCTTCAAGGAGCTGAAGGTACTAAAGTGATCAAACAGGTGTCACCGTCAACTCCACCTCAGCCTCTCATCCAATCACCTGCAGGCTCTCTGATCAGCTGATTGATCAGCTGTTGGTTTCTAGAAGTTTCCACATTGGTGTCAAATTAATTTTATTCCAAATAAACATCCAAAGGAGACCAAGAGAAGCAGCTTTAGCCTGCAGAAGCTCAGAGTCCATGTGTGATATAAACCAGCTGAGAGCCGTCGATCACCGCAGAGACTGCAGGGATTACTTGAGGCTCGATTAGTCACACTTGAGCTTCTAGTTAAAATATCATCAGGTGTTATGAAGGTGAAAACACCTTTCAGGAAAACTATCCCGTTTTTCGACCAACAAGGAACCAGAACCAGGACCAGCTCCTGCCTGAACTTGCGGTTGTCGGGTTATTGGAGAAATCAGGAGTCTTCCTCGATGATCGTCCACCTGTATCAATCAATTGATTATCAGAACCGCTTCTGCTCTTCAGAGGTAAAAGGCCAAACCTCATGGCATGCTGGTATCAATCATATTGTGTGAATCTGATTGAAGTCCATCGAGTCTGATCTGCTCCGTGGAGGAGGGACTGCAGGGGGCGTGTCCTGCGTCTCCAGAGGCAGAGTCGCCATGGTGCACCTGTTTGACACCTAGTGAGAGGATGATGAGGACACACACACACACACACAGAGAGAGGCAGGATATTAGATGTTAATGTGGTGTTGACTTTACTGTCAGCAGGTAAGTGTGTGTGTGTGTGTGTGTAAGCATGTAACGCAGCCTGACTCAGGTAATAACAGTAGTGCAGGTGTATAATCACCATCACCACCTGCTGAACCTCAGACCACTGAGGAGCTCAGGGCAGGTTCAGGTGTGACACGGCCAACCAGAGGGCACCTTTGTTAAAGAAAGTGATCTCTGAGTCGGAGTAATGTCTGGAAGAAGAAAGTGAGCCTCAAGCTCCAACTCACCTGTGCAGGTCACACCTCAGTCATGACCCAGAAAGTAAGGTCTCAGGGGCAGGATAAATGCTGGAGGCGGGCTTACTTTTCTATGCCTGAGTAACCTTCCTGACCTCTGACCTTTTGATGTGATCACTGACCCACCTGTCTGTTGTCGTTTCCTGCAGCACAACGCACCGATCCCTCAGGGTGGCCGCGGGGCGATCCAGTTTGTCACGCAGTACCAGCACTCTTCAGGACAGCGACGTATCCGGGTCACCACCACCGCCCGGAAGTATGACAGCACGCCTGCTCCTCACACACCTGGCTCCATCTCATCATTGCACACGTCCCTTTAGCCAAACACCACATATCTGAATTGCTTTAATTTATCCCCGCCCCTTCTCCCTTTCTCAGCTGGGCCGATGCTCAGACGCAGATTCAGAGCATTGCAGCGTCCTTTGACCAGGAGGCGGCGGCCATCCTGATGGCCAGGTTAGCAGTGTACCGGGCAGAGACGGAGGAGGGGCCGGACGTCCTCAGATGGTTGGACAGACAGCTGATCAGACTGGTAGGAGGACACCCCTGCAGAGTGGATGCCAATATTGATCTGATCAGGAAGTGATTGATACCTGTGTTTGTGTTCAGTGTCAGAAGTTTGGCGATTACCACAAAGACGACCCAAACTCCTTCAGGTTCTCTGAGACTTTCTCCCTCTACCCCCAGGTGACCCAACTCCCATAATGCTTTGCACAGACACACCTGTAAAATATACCTGGACACTGGGCTGATGTGTGTGTGTGTGTGTGGTGTGTGTATGTGTGTGTTTCAGTTCATGTTCCACCTGAGGCGCTCTCCGTTCCTGCAGGTGTTCAACAACAGTCCTGACGAGAGCTCGTATTACCGGCACCACTTCAACAGGCAGGACCTGACGCAGGCGCTCATCATGATCCAGCCAGTGCTGTACGCCTACTCTTTCAACGGCCCACCTGAGGTACCTGCACACCTGTACTCACCTTTATACTTATTTCTGCACACCTGTGCATAGGCACAGTCCTCCCCAGAGTTCTGGAGTTGTGTAAACACCTGATGTGCAGGTGTGTCACAAATCTGTTTTAGAGTCTGAAGCTCTCATGTTATTGATTACTGATTGATTAACTGGTGTGTGTGTGTGTGTGTGTGTGTGTGTGTGTGTGTGTGTGTGTGTGTGTGTGTGTGCGTGCGTGCGTGCGTGTGTGCGCACGTGTCCATGTGTTTCCAGCCGGTCCTGTTGGACAGCAGTAGCATCCTGGCCGACCGAATCCTGCTGATGGACACGTTCTTCCAGATCCTCATCTACCATGGAGAGGTACATCTGATACCACCAATCACAGTCCAGCACCTCATGACATCACAGTTTTCTGAGCCCGTCAGGGTCCAGTAGTTTAAGCGTGTTTAAAAATTCTCAGTAAAGTGTCAGAAGATCATTAACCTGAGGCCTGATTATTATTCAGACAGTTTCTTTAAAGATCCAGCCGTTTCCTGCAGCTGTTTCATCACAGGTGTGACACAGAGTTCAGGTTCCTGCCTGATTTCGGTCCAACTGAAAACACTCATTTTGCAAATCAGTAATTAAGTTTGACCTGCTGAGCTCATTTATAGCAGCTCATTAATTCATAAAAGATCAATGATTGACTTTTATGTCCTCATATGAATACAATATGATAACACGATGATGATGATCTTTGGTCACCGAGCTGCTTTTACATCAGCTGAGCTGCACAGGTGTGTCTCACAGCGTCTCTCTCTGTCAGACCGTGGCTCAGTGGAGGAAGGCTGGCTATCAGGACATGCCTGAGTACGAGAACTTCAAACACCTCCTCCAGGCTCCAGTAGATGACGCCCAGGAGCTGCTGCACACCCGCTTCCCCATGCCGCGATACATCGACACGGAGCACGGCGGCAGCCAGGTGAGGGTGTCACCTGAGAAATACATCAGTTTTCTTCATGGCACCTGTCAGTAAAGCACTGGTTCAGTCTGACTCATCAACAATTTAGGGTCTCCAAACTCTCTTTTACACACCTGTACACACCAGGGTTATTATCGTTAATGAAAACAAACCGCTCTGATCCTACAAGGTAACCTGGCGCACCTCCGGAGAAACGTGACTGACTTGTTGGGTCCACGCAGCCCACAACCTTGTGATTAACCTGTTCAGTCTGTGTGCATTTCCGGCTACTTTTCGTCAGCTCCTTTATCAGTCAGATAACAACAATCAGGAATAATGATCAAAGCATCAATATAAGGACTCACAAATGCTCAGCAAACTCCTGGAGGGAGACTGCTGAAACTATTGGAATGAATGTGAGGGAATGAAGAAAGTGAAAAAACAGGGACAAATATGTTTGCGGCCAAAAAACTGAGCACAAAGAGCGAGGACCAAAGAACACCAGAACACAACCACAAGGTAATTGACACACACAATCCAGCTACACAAGAATAAATGCAGACTAATACTGAAACTAAACTAAAACTAAGCATGAATCCAAAAATAAAAACTAATGAAAATGAGCAAAACCACTCTGAAAACTAAAACTGAATTAGAGAAAACAAAGTAAAAATGAACTAAAACTAAACTATAATGTAAAATCCAAAACTATTATAACCCTGGTACACACCTGTACACACACCTGCTCGGATCAGAAACGGGGTCAGCGGGTAACATGAGGTTTTCTTCTTCTGCTGTTTGCAGGCTCGCTTCCTTCTCTCCAAAGTGAACCCCTCCCAGACCCACAACAACATGTATGCGTGGGGGCAGGTAAGACTTTCACCTGTCACTTTTAACCTTTGAATGTGGACCGATCAGATCCTGTATTTACTCAAGTCTTCCTCCTGCAGGAGTCCGGCGCTCCAATCCTGACAGACGACGTCAGCTTGCAGGTGTTCATGGACCACCTGAAGAAGCTTGCTGTCTCCAGCGCTGCCTGAGCCCGTCTCAGCTCACCTGTCCTCACCTGTTTGTTTTTTATTTGTTTGCTTCTCTCTGCATTTGCTGCCTTTGTTCGCATGGCAACAGTTAACAAACACCATCAGCCAATCATCAGCAGGTTTGGAGTTTTAGTTTTTACCTCACAATGTTGCGATCTTATTGTTAGTTGGCCATTTTTAAATAAAGTCAAACTTGATTGGTTGATCCTCTCAGACAACAGCACTGACAGCTTTCACAATAAAAGCCTCGTTATTTTTGTCTGTAAAACCTTTATTGTGAATCAGTAGCAGGAAGCGGTGGCTGTCAGAAGAGTTTCTGATTGGTTAAAAAGATTTTAATTGATTTTAGAGTGAAAACAGCAAAAACTTTACCAAAATGTAATCAGAAGGAAGAAAGATTTCTCATTTAAAACAGGAAACAGGAAGTGAGGTGTTAGAAAGCGTGTGATGTCCAAATGTTTGAGTGTGAGATGTCTGTTTAAACACTAAGAACAACCCACAGAGGTTCACCTCGTTCTTGGTTCTCATCTTTCTAATAAAATCTGAAGAACTTCACAGAGTTTGTCTTTTTCTGAAACGTGACGCTATTACATCAGCAGATGCTTGCGGCGCCGTACTTCCTATGGAGAAACCATCATGGCGTCTTCATTAAAAAATCAGTGAGCTATGAGACATTCTCAGAAAATTCTGGTCAGTTCAACAGCAGTTCAGTCAAATCTCAGGAACATTGTGAATCCGTCTCACCTGCACAGGTGGACATCAGAGTGACAACAGGTGACCTGACAAGGCAACAACCAGACAGCCGCCAGAAAGAAAATGCTGTAGCAGGTGGAGCTCTTTCCCCACTGATGCTTCTCTAGTTTGCTTTTTGTTGGTGTCCTGCTGGCAGTGTGAGACCTGCAGCCCATTCACACTCCTCCATATGTGCCTTCACTGTCAGGTTTGCTGTGTCTGCCAGCACAGTCTAAGGAGTGTGGAGGAGACGTTACATGAGGACAGCAGAACAGGAACCCACAGCAGGACCAGTATCTGTTTCAAAGTGAGTGAAGGAACAGGACGAGCCCTGCCAGAGCCCTGCAAAATTTAATTTAATTTATATAACGCCAAATCACAACAAACGGTTCCCTCAAGGCGCTTTATATTGTAAGGTAAAGACCCTACGTAGGGTCTTTAATTATTATTACACAGAAAACCCAACAATCAAAACAACCTCTGATGAGCAAGCATTTGGCAACAGTGGAAGGGAAAAACTCCCTTTTAACAGGAAGAAACCTCCAGCAGAACCAGGCTCAGGGAGGTACAGTCATCTGCTGTGACCGGTTGGGGCTGAGGGGAGAGAGACAGGACAAATGACATGCTGTGGAAGAGAGCCAGAGATTAATAATAACTAATGATTAAATGCAGAGGGGGGTATAACCAAAATAAAAAGAGGTGAATAAGAAAAAACACTCAGTGCATCATGGGAACCCCCCAGCAGCCTAGGCCTATTGCAATGAAGAGAAGCCAATATGGGAGAAATATGCTCTCTCTCTTTTCTAGTCCCTGTCAGTACTCTAGCTGCAGCAGTTTGAATCAGCTGCAGGCTTTTCAGGGAGCTTTTAGGACAGCCTGATAATAATGAATTACAATAGACCAGCCTAGAAGTAATGAATGCATGAATTAGGTTTTCAGCATCACTCTGAGACAGGATAGACCAGAGGAATATAAAGTGATTTATTTATTTTTTTGCCTGAATCATCTTTTGGCAATAAAGAGGTGGTAATTTTTTTTTTTCATAGAATCACTTTTGGCAAAAAATGACTTTGGCCATTATTTTAGGAAGGTGACAAAATGTTACTTTGATTTACTCAAACAGCACAATCAGCTCTTCAGGCTAGGGAAATGTATCTCGGCTGATGTATTGATGTATTAATGTATTCACTGCATGAAAAGGTAGAAAAAAAGTTGATGTACAGTGTAATTGTATATGATACTGAGTAAACGTTTTAAAATGTTGAAGTTATGGAAAACTGGTTGCATTTTACTTAGAAAAACTGAGTAAGAACACAAACATGTTGGGGCAATTAAACACTCCTTTATATTCCACTTAGCATAACATACCATTTCAGCAAGTCTTTATTCCCCAAATGACTTAAATTCTTGGTTACTAACTTTAAATAATCAAAATGAACACATTTCCAATGCCTTGTCTTTATTGTTCATCCTTAAGATTAAAGCAACTTCATTAACTGTCAATGTTTTATCCAAAGAACAGTCCATGTATTTTGTTATAACTAGCTGAGGAAATCGAGTGGCTGAGATAGCGGTCTAACGCCAGTCTTTCTTGGGCCCAACAGCTCTCAGCGCGTTTCAGTTGTCTCGATAGCACCCCCTGCTGTCGAAGGGGGAAAATGGCTAATTCCGTCTAAGGTATGACGTGACTTTTGGCATATCACGTGACTTTTGGCAGAAACTTCTCGCATATTTCGTATGCGAGAAGAAGCTTTTTTGTATGTGAGGAGAGATCATTTTGTGCTCTTTGTGTGCAGCCTTTTGGCAGGAAATTGACTCCATACACACACACACTTTGAACTTTAGGTCTGTTTCATAAATGAGTCTGACTTCATATCAGCTGAAAGAGGCTGTAAATAAAATCAGAATAAAAGATGATTTATAATTTACCGAACATCAATAACCCCCAAAGTGTCCGAGTACTCTTCATCAGGAGGAAGAGGAGGGAAACGCTACCTGCACTCCGATGTCACACCAGCAGGTGGCGGTCATGTGCAGAGAACACACACACACACAACACACACACACACAAACGCTCCACCAGGATCAGCTGAGAAACTCAACTGAGCTGCACTTCCGGTTTGAACCCAAAAGTTGAAATATGATTAAATGCAAAATATTTACAAACAAAATAAAAAAAATGAAATGGAAAATCAGGAAATGTGAAGATATTGAGTAAAAAAAAAAACTAAAATGAAATTGGAGTAAATTAAAAAAATATGGAAACAAAAAGTACAGTACAAAAAAGGTGAATAAGGCTAAAGGAAACGCGTGGCAATATTTTCTGGACTCAAAGCGGCACCAAACAAAGGCAGAACAGTGTTTTATGTAAGATCTGAGCTCAAAATCAAAATGATGGAAAGAAGTGTGTTTTTATTACAGCTTTTATTTTCTAGTTAGTTTTTACGTTTTTTCGTTCGGACTTTTTGTTTTTCAGTCAGCTTTAAGTCGCCTTTTTAGTTTGAGTCTGCTCAGAGCAGGTCTTAGGATAAAAACAGCTTTTGAAAGCAGAGACAAAAAACGCGTCCATCACTGCCTCATCGGGCAGGCTGTTTTTAATTTGACCGAACTAACAAATACCAATATTTGATTTTACTTTAGTTTAGCATCCAAGTTCTCACAATTCTTTCAGTTAGTTTTCATTTTTTGAAGTCTAGTTTATATTTTTATCTAATTAAAATGTTTTTTTTTCATGTAGTTTTGGTGTTTAGTGAGAGTTACCGGTGATAATTCAGTATTTAGGTGAGTGACTTTTCAGGGACGCGCTCTGCCGCACAGCTTGCAGCTCTTATTGTGAAGGCCGCGTGGCCGCGCTGCGGGTGCACGGCGGCTCGGAGTTTGTGGGAAAACAAACGGAGCGAGAAGTTTGAGTAGATCCGCAAGCTGGTTTCTTTGTTTGGGTGATCTTCATCGCTCAGTCTGCCTCCTCCTCCTCCTTCTGTTTGTCCGCCGGAAAATGACTGTCCAGTGACGGATAGACCGAGCCGAGCCAGAGGAAGAGGAGGATGCAGAGATGAAGCTGCTTTTGTGGGTCGTCGTGTTTTCCCTGCGGAGTCCAGAGGGGAGCTGCGGGAGCGGTGAGTGTCACGGAGCTCATGGGCAGTTAGCACAGGAGCTAATGTGACTGCTTTACGCCCGGCGAAAACTGTCAGATTAAAACTTTTTAACATCCTGTCAGATACTCACACCGGGTCACGCTCACCTGATGCTCTAACCTACATCTGGAGCCTCTCAGTAACTCGAACCTTTTATCACTCACAGATCTTTGGTCGGATCTGAATCGGTGAAAACCTCAGGTTTAAGTTTCTTTCTGGTTTGTTGTGCTCACGCCGATTAAACCTTCAGGCTCGTGTCAAACTAAAGAGTCATGACATTCATTCATTTACAGCACGTGGAGCGGCTCGCGAACACTTTGACCGTAAACTGGACCGTTTTGAAGGCACTTTGGTGCTCTGACCCAGAAACTAAGCTCAGTGGGCAAAGTGCGGCGTTCCGGGCTGACGCCGAGGCAATGCGGGTTTCAGGAAGGTTTATAGTCCATGAGACACGACGCGAACCTGTCAGTCATTTTATTCAGGACACACGTCACTGCAGGTGTGTTGCAACTCACACACACATGCAGGATAACCAAAGTTAAATCAGCAGATCTGAGTTCATGTCCTGAAGTTTCTCCTAAAAACTCATTTCAACACTCTTATTGATTTAAGGTTCTAAATCCTGAAGATCTAATTTTCTTTAATATCTCGACTGGTTTGAATTTCCAGCTTTACCTTCATGAGTTCCACATGAACACTCGCAGCTCCTCACCTGTTAGTTTGTGTTTCTCTTGTTACTGGCATTTTTACTGAAACTGTTTGCAAAATAAAAAAATAAACAAAATATCATTAAATGAAATAATTAAATTTCCTCAGGTTCACTGTGGGTTTTTTGTAGTCATTTTCTTCCTTGCAGCATGACATCATCTCTGCAGGATGCAATGACATCACCTTCTGCTGCCTTGTGATGTCAGGGTGCAGGGAAATGATGTCACTTGCTCAGTCGGATTGGATTTGATATTTGATTGGTTTTCAGCCTGCTTCTGTTCATGTTGAGTCAGACTTTCAAAATAAAAGCAGCTGAACTCTTTGTGAGCAGCTCCTGTGTTTCAAGGAACTCTTAAATGTGAGAGACTCAAGAAACAGATTTTCAGGCAGATTCTGAAAGACCTTCTTATGAAGGACATCAGTGATGAGTCTGTTCCAGAAAGTTTAGAGAGGGTTGTCTTAAGGTTTGAGATGAAACACACACGTTTAAACAGATGTGAATGTGCTGATGTGAACACATTAAACTTTCAGTGTGAGAGAAAAGAAATTATTCAAACGAGCTCTGAGGCTCAGTGTGGAGGGATGAAGGTGACCCCTCTTCCTCCTCTGCTTTCCACAGGTGTGGTGTTCACAAAGCACCCATCCAATCAGACGGTGTCTCAGGGGAATGAGGTGCGGCTGGGCTGTGCGGTGGAGGGCGTTACAGAGCCTGAGATCACGTGGATGAAGGACGGCGAGAAGCTATACAGCACCGACCAGGTGTTCCTCATCCTGGGAGAGCAGCACTGGGAGACATCACACAGGTGCAGGACAATCAATCAGTCAGTCAATGATGAATCGGTGCTGATCTGATTTGTTTGACTCTGATGAGTCAGTGAACTCTTGAGACCTCAGAAAGAAAGTTGATGGTTAACTTGATTATTCATTAAACTCTATGAAAAGTTTAAAAACCTATATTCTTTTGTTTGATTTCCTTAAAGTATTTTGATTATGGGGGTGGGGGACCACAGTCCAGTGCACTAGCTGCTCATGCTTCCTTCAGGTGGACTGAAACAGAATTTTGAAACAGAAATTGCTTGTCCCTGTTTTCTCTAAGTGAATTTAATCCTGGTTATTAGCCTGTGGAGCTCCTCTGCTGCTTCCTCTCGACTCAGCTGGAGGTTTTTTCAGCAGTTCTCAGCTGCAGAGAGCATCGCGTGATTTTCAGTCTGTTATTTTAAGATGAACTTTACTTTTTAAAGAGGGAAAAAACACAATAAGTTCTCCCTAAATCCACTGTTGGAACTCAGCTGGAGTTCCACAGGGTTCTGTACTGGGTCCTTATGTCACCGGTCCTCATGCAGATATAAAGCTCTGCACAGGTAGTTCAGAGGTTTATGTTCATGTTTTTATGAGGCAGGAAGCTTCTCTCGGACTTTGAGGTGTCATTCGTCACGCCTGAAGCTGAGTCTCTGGAAGAGACTAGCAGCGAAGTGGTGAGCGCAGCGAGGTGTGTCAGTGAGCATCAGTGGTGCAGCCGACACAGGTGAAATGGTTTGCTTATTTTACCTGTTCATGCTCCAACAGCCGACATCCAGCATGAACTAAAATTTAGTTTGTATGCAGATGACACTCTGATTTGTTTCCTGATTGTTCACTCAAACTTCAACCTTCAGCTAAATCTGTGGTTCCATCAGCTGATGAGAACACTCCAGCAGTTTTCCAGGAGACACTTCCAACCAAATCATCAGGGCAGAAGGTTCAGTTCCTCCATCTTCTCTTCTCCTCCAGTCTTTTAATGTGCACTGACGTTAGAAACAAAGTGGAAGTGTTTTTTTTTTTTTAGTCAAATAATTTTAAATGCCTGCAAACAGGAAAGATGTGTGTTTTACATTTTGATTTCGACCAGTTTTAATCTGCCCTGTTAAAGTAGTAAAAAAAAAAAAAAAAAAAAGCCATGGAGTCTGGCTGGAGCAGCTCTCTGGAGAGTCTGCCCTCAGCTCGCAGGCACTGTTTCTGCTGTTTCATGGTTAAACAGACATCCAGCAGTAAATAGAGACAGAGCTGCTGTTTGCTGAGTGAAACAGCCGAACTAGGACTTTAAATCCGGTTCAAAGTAGCAGAATGACGTTTGGCTGAAGTGAACTGTAGGGCTGTAACAGTACCAAACCCCATGGTTCAGTTCATGCTGTGGTACAGAAGCCACGGGTTGGTAAATTTTGGTTCATTTGCATTTATGAAATAGTTATTTATGGATCAAATGATTATTTATGTGACTAAAACAAATTACTCAGAGCTTCTTTATTCCTTGCAAACAATAACAAAAATAACTTTCAATGAATATAAAAGCCACGTGACTAGAAAACAAATAGAGTAAATTAAAAAAAAAGTTCAATTGATCAGTGTCAACTAGACCTCACATGAGAGGCATTATTGTTTCACTACTGAAACTCAGACTAAAACAGAAAATAAAGCTGACAAAATAATCCTCTTCTCATGAGATTCCTGAGAAGAAACTCAATCAGTATCTACATACCACCTTATCGCCTCATGCTCATTTTATTCCCGATATTGTGGCAGTTCCTGATTTTCAGCAGATCAGACCTGCTGACAGGAGCTGGCTAATCAACAACAGCTGGTTATAAGTTAACATTATGCCAGCTAAAGACTCAAATGTCATAAAAATTACTTTCCCATGATAAGTTTGATTACATTCTCACTTCATATGAGAGTTTATTTGCTAAGTGTCCGAGTCGTCCACGACATTAGATCCACCTTGAAGAAAGTTTCAGCAGCCGGGCCAACAGCGGCTAACGGCAGCGCTTACTAAACTAGCAGCGGTTACTGACACAAGTCCTGGAAATCCTCAACAATCACCTCACCTCGCTGCCATTGCTCTCACTCAGTGACTCGTTTTGGACTCTTTTCACACAGTTTTACAGCCTCCTCCCACAGGTTAAACAGACAGAATTTGAATTTATTTAGATCTGTTTTTATATTTTCGGTACAGTAACCGTGTGATCTGTTCACAGTTCGGTTCACTGAACTTTGGCTTCTAACCATCACACCTTTAGTGAACCGAGGTTTGAGTCCAAGCTGTAGCCGTTCAGACTTTGTGTTTTAGCTGCTGACTTGAGACCGTGAGGACTGCAGTGTGACCTTCAGGTTCCTCCTCTCTTATCTGACGAGTCCAGCAGCTCCCAGAAGCTTCAGAGAACTTAAGTTGTCAGGTGTGAATCTTCTTCTGGATCAGTGATTCTGAGAAACTGACTTCAGATCTGTCGGTTTAATCTGCTTTACAGTCAAACTCCCAAAGAGGAAATGGAGTAAAGGTCAGAGGTCAAACAGAAATGTGACACCAGCTCCCCGAACCGTCACAGAACCCCTGAACCTCAGGGGATGCTGCTGTAAATTACCACCTGGCCTGATGGTGGCAGTGTGCCTCTTTTTCAGTGGTTCTGGTTCAAATGTGGTTCTGAAGAGGTTCTGGTTCTGATGTTCTGTGTTTGGTTCCAGTGTGAAGTCGGTCCAGCAACAGGATGCAGGTCAGTACTGGTGTGAGGTGGAGTTCCATGACCTGACGTTCTCCTCTGAGCGAGCTTGGATCACAGTGGAAGGTGAGGACCCTGAATGGTACAGAGCCTCCTCCTGCTCACATTCCTGAATGTGCTCTTTGTTCACCTCCTTGTTCTCCCGCAGGAGTCCCTCACTTCACCCAGGAGCCCCAGGACGTGGCGACATTACCTAACGCTCCCTTCAACCTGACCTGCGCCGCTGTCGGCCCCCCTGAGCCTGTGGAGGTGCTGTGGTGGCTTGGAGGAGTCCAGAAGGGAGAGCCCAAACCCTCGCCCTCTGTCCTCCACGTCCCAGGTCAGAGCAAAACGCCATCCAGGTGCATCATGGGAGATTTCCTCCCAAGTATTCCAAGTGTCCCATTCAAATTCAGAAAACTTTATTATTCAGCTGGAATTCTCACACCTCTGTTTGATAAGTGACTCAGACCTGAATCAGTCACAGGCTTATGACCTCATTATAGAGCAGTTAGGTACGCACACACACACGCACACATGCTCAGACATGTGTGAACTGGATTTAATCCAAAATTCAGTTTAACTGCAGCCGGATCACACAATGTTTTTTCAGCTTAAAGTTCTCTCACATGGCGAGGAATTCCAGCATTGGCTGATTCATACTTTAAATGTCTTAGACATCCATTTGTTACCTGCTGTAATCTGTGTGTGTGAGTACGTGTGTGTCAAAGTTTAACTGCATGATGATTATTATTAATATCCAAAGGAAATGTGGTTAAATCAGTGCTGTCAGTCACAGTCATCTCTGACTGTGACTGCTGCTTGTCCTCTGGTTTTTGATCATCAGTTAGTGATGTCATAATAATCAGTCTGATATAATCCTTTAAATTTTTCAGTTACTGTATTACAACACTTCCTGTACTAATTTCAGACTAAAAGCATGTTAGCAAAAACACCTAATTTCATAACAAGGCTTTTATTGTGAAACTCAGATGAGTTTTGAGCTAGGAAGGTGGTCAGACATAAGACTTTATGACCTGCTCATGGAGTCCGAGTAACACTTGATCATGTGACCTCTCAGTGTTAGAGCCTCAAAAACGAGCGTAGGCTTCGCGTGGGCGTGCATTCCTCAGGTGTAACATACATGCTTTGGTTTCAGGTCATCGGTCAGTGAGTCTGCAGATGGAGGCTGAAGCTGAAATGTTTCTTTCAGGTGGTGAAAAGACACCAGATTTAGGCGCTGCTCGCCACCTGACCTTCCTTCAGCGAACTGTTAAATCTCCCTTCATGGAGGCCAAACTTCTATCATTTTACCTCACAGAGCACCACACGTGGTCATCTACCAATAAAATTACAGCTTACAGCAGAGTTAGGGTGAGCTCCATCTACTGAGACCGAAACACTGAAACCCAAGCATCCAGACATGCTCACAGTACAGATCCTGTGGTTCCAAGATTGTGAAAGCTTCAGTCTGTAAATGGAGGCGATTACAGCATGGGCGCACACACACAGTTTCCTGTCAGAGGCCGTGTCATCTTTCAGGAAGGAACATTCAGCTCTAAACTGAACTTGTATTGATCCAAAGTCTGAATCAGCTGATCACCCACAGTGCACCTGGAGTGCCTCTCTCAGTGTGTGTGTGTGTGTGTGTGTGTGTGTGTGTGCACTCAGGTATAAACAGCAGCATCAAGTTTTACTGTGAAGCAAAGAACGCCAGAGGAATCTCTGTGTCCAGAACCGGAACAGCTCACATCAAAGGTGGGGCCACACCTATGCAGGTGTAAGCTGAGCTGTGATTGGGTGGCTCTCTGTGGGGACAGGGCTTATAAACGGTGTGTCTATGTGACTCAGTGCTGCCGGCGGCTCCGGTCAACCTGCGGATCCTCGGGACAGTGGACAACATCACATTGTCGTGGACACCAGGATTCACGGGTCACTCTGAGCTGTCCGCCTGCATCATCCAGGTAGTGCACATCTTAACATTGACTTGTAGTCCTCAGAAAGGTCTTCACTTCCCTGCAAAATCAATAACTCCAAATTTTCTTTCCTCTCGTGCCTCCGCCTCAGGTGTCGAGGCAGTCCGCCCAAAGGTGGGACCTCCCTCAGCAGGAAGTTCAGGTCTCCTCCTCACCTGCATGTGCTGACCGGTCTGAGGAGTCACTCCAACTACAGCGTGAGGGTCTCCTGCGTGAACGAGGTGGGGGCGTCTCCTTTCTCCCCCTGGCATCAATTCCACACACCTGAGTCAGGTATGACAGGTGCAGCTGCATCATGTGACCAGCTGTGTTTTAATTTGCCGTTAGTCTGAACCTCACTGTTCATTTCCTCGTGTGTGAGCAGAGCAATGCAACATCCACAGACTGCACTGTTTGATCAGTAAACAGAAGCTGCAGCTCTGTGTGTGTCTGTGTGTTTTGGGGGCTCTAGTCCAGCAGATTCCAGTCCGCTCCGTACAATCAGCTTTTGTTTGTGGCCTAAATCCACATGAAAGGACTGCAGCAGTGTCAGCGGCGCCCCCTGCAGGAGGATCTCACAGTCAGACAGACAGTCTATTCAACCACAGTGACCCACATTCAGAGGAAGCCCTGGACTGAAGCTCCAGGCCTGAGCAGCTGAAACCAGAAAAAAACCCAGAGCAAAAGAAACGTCCAGAAAAACAAAATCAGCAGCAAAGCAAACAAAAACCGAAGAAATGGCAGTAACAAAGTAGAGGCCGATAGAATTGGTAGAACCACAGGAGCTAATAAAATTGGTGGAATCAGCTGATGCAGAGTCAGCTTTTATTGGCTCTTTTTGACGTACTTTTACATACTGAAGAAAGGAGTGTAAATAAGTGGCACAGTAGACATACCATAAATATAACAATTTAAATAGAACTACAGTATCAAGAAGCATATCGCAGCATTGATCTTTGTAACAAGGTGAAGGTGTTGAAATAACACTGCAGAGGAGACAGAAATTAGATTGCATAGCAGAGAGGCAGGAAAATCATGCTGGATGAGTTAGTGGAAAAGAATGTGTGTTTTGGTCTGATGTTTTGTGCATACATGACCCAGATGAGGCCGGTAGCTGGCGACAGTGAAGGCCACAGGAGAAGGAACTGACAAGCATGCTACACGTCCCCCGTTATACAACGTAGCATCTTGCATATTTCAGTAACTGTGTAACTGTGTCTAATCCTGTGTATAAAAGTTGGGCTAAGAGAGAGAGCGGGGTCAGACTTGTGTGAAGCTGCACCGATTGGCTGTATTAGGCAACTTCGACAATTCTGAACCAGAGTACTCTGTAAACCTGTTTGAGATGGCTTTATTAAATTTAGTAACTGACTCCTTATCCTGTGTGTTGTGTGAAATCTTTCCGATCAAAGAACAGGCAGAACCTGAGCTGATGTTCAGGTTCTTTCAATACCTATAACTTTGATTCTGTGTAATCCCACCTGCAGTACCCTACATGGCCCCTGTGAACCTGACCTTTGACCTCTCAGAGCAGCAGCTGTTTCTGAAGTGGGCGGAGCTTCAGGAAGATGAGCTGCAAGGGAAACTGTTGGCCTATAAGGTGCAGTGGACTCTGGCAGGAGAGGCTCAGGTGAGATGTGAATAAGAGTTTGTCTGTGTGAGGGTTTTGATTGGAGGATGATGGTGATGGTGGTGATGATGTCAGCATCTCTGCTTCCAGGAACCACTGCTATTTAAGGAGAACTCTGCCCGCCTCTCTGGAGGAGGTCGTTTCTTTAATGCTTCCTTCCAGGTGGCGGCCTGCACAGTGGTGGGCTGCGGACCGTGGAGCCCCCCGGTGCTGGTGCTACCCCCCTCAGGTACTCTCAGAGGTGATGTCAGCTCTGATGTCACTGCAGCGGCCTTTTAATGATGTTTATCGATTGGTTATGGATGAGATGGAGTGATGGTTGCCTCCCTGCTGCTCTCTCAGCACAGATCCGGGTCCAGCGGAGCCACATGTGGGTCGGCCTTCTGCTCGGACTGCTGGTTGCTACCATTGTTGGCCTGCTGCTGACCGTCGTCGCTCAGCGCCGCGAGAAAGAGACACAGTTTGGGTACGAATGCGTGCACGCAGCAGCTCAAAGTTTCAGCAATATGCCGTCCTGCTCCCACATAGACTCCACCGCTAAATGTAGTCCCTAACAAACACAACAGTTTGATTAAAAAACATTAAATTAAATTTTGCAAAAAGTTTCTGGATGTTTCTGTTTGTGATCCAGTGAGCTGCGAGCATAAAGTAAAGTATAATGTATTCTGTTTTCAGCTCAGCCTTCAAGTCTCCGGGTGCAGAGTCCTCAGTTTCCTTCACAGCAGCTCGATCCTTCAGCAGGAACGTGACAGACCTGCAGGAGTCCACCTGTGAGTCTGATTACCTGCTCTGAGACTCTGAGCATGCTCAGCAGGCTCTGAGATGCGCTCTGTGCACTTACTGACCAACAGCAGCAGCGTCACATTTGCAGAGGTGATGTGTAGTCATATGACAGACAGTGAACAGAACAAAAACCAAAAGGGTATTGATGTGGACCGGGACTGAGGGGACATGCTGGAGAGTCAGACATTTGAGTCTTTTAATCATGATTGAGGATGATTAGCTGCTGTCCACGTGTGTGTGTGTGTGTGTGTGTGTGTGTGTGTGTGTGTGTGCGTGCGCGCGCGTGTGTGTACCTGCCCTCGCTGACTCTGTGTCTCTCCCCCAGTGGACAGTCTGTGCATCAACGATGAGCTGAAGAATAAACTGAAGGATGTTTTGATTTCTGAGCGGCTGCTGACGCTGGGACACATGCTGGGGAAAGGTATCACCATGACAACAACAAACATGTATAAACTCCAGTAAACATCACTTCCTTTTCTCTTGTAATCAATCATTGGAGCCACAAACACTAATTCATGAATTAATTTATTTTCTAATGAAACTAAGTCACCCGATTATTTCCTGTTGCTCCTGCAGGGCTCATGTCACTGTGTTTAGGACAAAAAAACAGCTGAAAACACCTGAAGACATCACCTGACCTTTTATAGGCAAACAGCCAATCAGTTATAACTCAGACAGAACAATGACGAGCGTGATTAGATGTTAGAATCTGAACGTGTGCGTGTGAGCAAGCTTAGTGTTGGCATGGCCGACTGTGTGCAAAATGCAACAAAGTGCTGTGTCAGAAGATCAACTTTCACCTGAGTTCACTTTTTAATGATGGTTCCCATTTACCAGGAGCAGAAACACACACATAAACATTTATGAAAAATAAAAAAATATTAATGTTCATTCAACGTCAGAAAAGTGTTGATTTTAAAAATATCAAATATATTAATCAAAGAGCATCAGAATAATTTCCAAAATATGTACAAACATGCCTGAAGAAAGTGTGAAGAATTAATAAATAAAGGTGTGCTTACCTGTGCAGGTGAGTTTGGCTCAGTGCGTGAGGCCTTCCTGAAGAATGAGGACTCATCCGTCCAGAAGGTAGCAGTCAAAGTTTTGAAATGTGAGTTGGTTCTCCTTCTTCCTCCTCTTTGTTCTCCTTCCTCCCCCTCCTGTCTTCTCCTCTTCTTCCTCCTCTTCACGCAGCTGAAGTGTTCAGTAACCTGAACATATGACCTCTTACAGCTGACATCACCTCATCAGGTGACATTGAGCAGTGTCTGAAGGAGGCAGCCTACATGAAGGACTTTCACCATCCCAATGTCATCCAGCTCATTGGTAACACACACACCACAGGTTAGTCAGAGGTCAAAAGTCAGACCGTGCGACTGACAGGCTGTCCTATCCAACAGGAGTGAGCCTCCACCGGCGTCCTGGCCAGCGGCTGCCAATCCCAATGGTGGTTCTGCCGTTCATGAAGCACGGAGACCTGCACACCTTCCTGCTGCTGTCCAGGCTGGGAGAAGAGCCGTTTGTAAGGAGACACCCGCCGATCCTCAGTCTGATCAATAAGCGATCGCCTGTATGGTGCTCTGATCAGATAACCGATCTATCTCTTCATCAGGACCTGTCTCTGCACATGCTGGTCCAGTTTATGTTGGACATCTCTCGGGGGATGGATTATCTGAGCAGCAAGAACATCATCCACAGAGACCTTGCCGCCAGAAACTGCATGTCAGTCTGCCAATCAGATGAGCCAATCAGAGCCAACCTATCTTAACATCAGACCGTAGTTATGAGTGTTGTCATTATCCTCTGTCTCACACAGAGCATGTTTACATTAAACTTTTGTTTGTTGGAAAATAAAAATTGAACTAACAGTTAATGTAGAATTGGGTTTCTAAAAACAGAGCTTTGATTCTGCTGAAAACATTAATACATTTTGCATTGACTCTGAGCGCTACAGCAATGTGTGTGTGTTTCAGGCTGAACGAGGACATGACTGTGTGTGTGGCGGACTTCGGCCTTTCTAAGAAGATCTACAGTGGAGACTATTACCGTCAGGGCTCCGTCTCCAAACTCCCCGTCAAGTGGATCGCTCTGGAGAGTTTGGCTGATAATGTGTACACCACACAGAGTGACGTGGTATGCACATGTGCGTGCACACGCACACACACACACACACGACCATGAATTCAGACATTTTGACCTTAGAAGACGTGCTGCAGTATGTAAATGTGGTTTTAATCAAGCTTTGCTGGTGCTCCGTGAAGAGTCTGACTGATCTGAGTATGCAGCAGCTTCATGCTGAGGCACATTTAAACACTTCTATACAGGTTAAACAGGTTGGTAGTAACCGTTAGCTCTCCCACAGCAGGTTGGGTTACTGTGAGGAGTAAGCGTACAAACTGGTTATTGGCAACTCTGAGAAATGTGCAGCTAGCGACACCAGCAGCCGTATTTGATTTGATAGTAGTCTTGTCCACCCTAATTGGGAAATTCAAAAACCTGTTTTATTTGTTATCTATCGTCCACCTCGTCCTTACTCAGAGTTTCTGTCTGATTTCTCAGACAGCCTCAACACTGCATTTAATCTATTATTAGATTCAATTGGCTTCTCTCAAAATGTAAAGGAGCCGACCCACCACTTTAATCATACTCTGGATCTTGTCCTGACATATGGCATAGAAACTGAAGACCTAACAGTATTCCCTGAAAGCCCCCTCCTGTCTGATCATTTCTTAGTAACATTTACATTTACTTTAATGGATTACACAGCAGTGGGAGATACGTTTTATTACAGTAGGAGTCTTTCTGAAAGTGCTGTAACTAAGTTTAAGGATCTAATTCCTTCATTATTATGCTCTTCAGTGCCATGTGCCAACACAGTGCAGAGCAGCTACCTAAACTCTGCTCCCAGTGAGGTAGATTATCTCATCAATAGTTTTACATCCTCACTGCGTACGACTTTGGATACTGTGGCTCCTCTGAAAAGGAAAGCCTCAAATCAGAAGTGCCTGAATCTGTGGTATAATTCACAAACGTGCAGCTTAAAGCAGATAACCCGTAAGCTGGAGAGGGAATGGCGTCTCACTAAAGTAGAAGATGCTCATTTAGCCTGGAAAAAGGAGTTTGTTGCTTTATAAAAAAGTGCTCCATAAAGCTAGGACATCTTACTCTTCATCACTGATCGATATCTCTAAAATTAGAAACGTCCTGTCTCTTTAAGTTTTGAACGTGAACTTTGAAAGTATCCTCACATGCAGTCACAAAGACCATCAAACATTATGATGAAACTGGCTCTCATCAGGACTGC